>OOFC01014902.1:30615-41740 GCA_900323345.1 Pseudochromis fuscus
TTAAAGTACTTAAAATAGCACTTTCACTTTACATCTGTTCAGTTTTGGCCAGAGATATTTTCTATTTATTTTTCTACTGTTTTGAATTGAAATGCAATTAAAGTATTTTTCCAGAGATGAAGAGATTTCACAATGTTCATGTCTGTGTCTATTATTTGATTGTCGTTCACTAAAATCCATTTACCATATTTTCCAGACTATTGAGCGCACTTGTCTATAAGCCGCTATTGAATTTATTCAAACAGTTTCATGTGGTCCACTCTGACCGGGTCTGATGTGACGAGGCTAAATGTATCGGCAGCACGGAGCTTGCTAGCTTGTAAAAAGCTAACGAGCTTAGTGCTGCCCATACATGAGCCACACCGGTGTTCATGCCGCAGGGTTCAAAGCGTCAGAAAAAAGTAGCGGCTTATAGTCCGGAGAATACGGTAAATAAAAATTTTTTTTGCATTTTGCAGCAAATATTCTTATGTGGTTAAAATGAGATTAATCGAGATTAATTAATTACAAAGCCTCTAATTAATTAGATTCACTTTTTAATCAAGTCCCACCCACAGCCCACCAAACAGTTTGGCTGGATTAGCATTAAAGTCACTGTGTCACTGTGTCCTAATACTTAGAAAGCAGCACAGACCCTTTAGAGAAGAGACTTATCTCATGTGTGTGTGACAGAAAAGTGTAACTGCAGCTGTTGTGTGTATTGTGATGACGCTGCTGCTTCTGAGGAGGACTCACATTCGTCGAAGCTTCTTGTAGGAGGTGAAGGCTCCTGGAGGAACCGACTTGATGCCGTTCTGCTCCAAACGACTGGCGAGAGGGAGAGACGGACAGACATCAGCGACAAAGCAACACTCCCTCAAACCGTCTCAGACTGCAGACATTAGCATCCTGCATGTGTCTGTAGAGTTTAAACAAAACCATTAAGATGTGACTAATGTAGGAATTTTAATCAAAGAGTCGAAGCATTTTTTTGTTGTTTTCAGTTTGTACCTCCTCCTCTTCCTCCTCCTTCTTCCTCTCCAGCTCATACATGCAGTGGTGCTGTTATACTGTTATACTACTATAATGGTTCTGTGCCCATATGCCTGTTTTATGTATCAGGGATTTTTTTTTTTAGCTGTGATATTAAGAGATATTCTGTAATATTAAAAAAAATATTCAGGCACATTTGACATTTACAAAAAGATTGTGTGTTTTATACATGGCAACCTTAATGCCATACAAATGCTAATATAATCATGCTAATGCTACTGATGACATCACATGGGCTCATGCCTGAATGTCCACCAGTTTTCAGTTGTTGCAGGTTCTGCGGCGGTGACAACAACCAGTAACGTAACCAATCAGAAAATTCCCCCATTTTTCTGATTGGTTGAAATATTTAAAACGACAGACTCCACAAAATCATCCATGCTGCTCTCAAACATTCCCATCACTTATTAGTTTATATATCAATCTATTGTGACTGTGGGGTTTTTTATTCCTTTAACACAAGTCTCTTCAGGTTCCTTTGAAAATACACAAACATTACTGCACTCATACACTCAACATGAATTTTCTTTGTGGTAAAGTGAAACAATCAGCCTTGGCTTTAGAAACAACAAAACCTCAAAGGGACAACAAATATTAAATTTGTCTCATGTCTTAAATTGTAGGAAAAGATTCTTACATTTCTAGACTTGAATGAATCTCGTGTGGTTTCTGAAAGTCTGAGAATAGGATTGTAGAATCTAAAATTAATATCAATCAAGCTAACCACATTATCAGATGTGGAGAACACTGACTCGGGCAGATCTGGTTTGTTGTTTGATAAATCTGACTCTAATCTTTGTATGAATCTGTGCACAGCTGTTTCTCAGTGAGCTACCCTGCAGCCCAGTGATACCTCACAATGGTTTCCTCCTCTACCAGCAAACATCAGTTTAGATCTCGTGCTGCAGTGGTGATGAGCACATCCAGCCTTTAAAGCTGGATCACACATCAGGACATTTGATGTATTGGTCGAAATGTAAAGTACATGTAATGGCCTGGAAAATCTATTTATTGGATTGGTCTAAGTTACCACCCGCTGTGATGAACGACCCTGTCACTCTGCTGAATGTGAGCCTCTGGCAGATGTGAGGCCAGTTAAGTATCCCCCAAAACCATTCTGGGTCCAACGCAGATTTTCATTTTGTTTCTGTGAAATGTAACTGGAAAGCATGTGATGAGTCAGCACAGTTGCATAAATAACTCTGCACATCTTTCTTTTCGAAGCATTATTCAGATGGTTCATGGACTGGGTTTGGTTCTTAACGTATTTCTTTGGATTAAAATTGTTCATTTGAAGGAACAATAAGAAACTTTTACAAAAACTTTTCTTTCAACAGAAATTTAAGACACTGTTGCTACAACATTAGTTTTATTAACAAGATAAATGATCATAAAAATTCACAGTATAATGTTTCAGTTTCGTCGTCCTACTTTTTCTTTGAAGGAATCGAGGGATTCACGGTGAAAATACAGATTCTGACAAACACTAATGATTCATGGGAATGTTTGAATACAGACAACTAAGCTATCCCCTCTGAAAGTCAGTCAGTTCCTCCACCATGCACAGTGTCATAGAGGAAACCAGTTTCAATATTTCACCAAATCAGAAAAATGGGGGAATTTCCTGAGTGGTTGAAATGCTCTGACATCACATGGTCTCAGCATGTCGGAGCTGCACATAATGAGTTAGAAGCTCCTCCTTCCTGCTTCTTACTGAAGAACAACGCCAGTGGACATTCAGCTTTGAGCCCATGTGATGTCATCGTCATGGCAGCCCATAGTAAATCTTCAAATATGGCTGAATTTTGTCTTATGGGCTCTGAGTTTTATAGCTATGCATCTGTTTACATACTCACATCTCAGTCATGGCCTCAGGCAGGTGGGCGGGGATAGCGGTGAGGCCCCTCCCTCGACAGTCCACGATATTGTTGCTGCAGGAACACATCGGAGGACAGGATCCGGACGCCAAACTGCACGGCTGGACGAAGGCACTGCCGCCGTGCCCTGAAAGAAATAAATGATCTCAACCTCTACTCTGGCATCGACATCTGCATCCAGGTGTGTTGACCTCCTGGGCTGCTGTACCTGAGCAGGCGAAGTCGCTCTTACGCAGCTCGGCGAGGTTGAGGCCCCTCAGAGTGGGAGGAGAGCTGCACTGAGTGTAGAGGCCCAACGCCGGCCGCTGCCGCAGCCACGGAGACAACCAGGCCAGGTGGCAGTCACAGCGCAGGGAGTTAGAGTGGAGGCGACTGGGAGAGGGGAGGAAGAGGAGAAAATGAGGGAGGAAGAGTGTGGAAGGTTGTTACCAGAGTGAACGGTAACGTAGGAAAATGAGGGGAGGAACTTACAAGGTGCGGAGCTTTGGCATGTGGTTGAAACTGGAGACTGGGATACTGCTGATGTTGTTGTTGTTCAGAGTGCTGGGGGAGAGAGACAGAGAAACAGATCACAAATGAAATGGAGAGAGGAGGAGGAGGAGGAGGAGGAAGGAGAGGAGATTACAAAAAGGAGGAGTGGGAGAAAAAGGGTGATGAGACCGAGGGAGAGAGGGGAGGATGGAGCGAGGATAACAGCATCAGAGGAGGAAAGATGGAGGTGTGAGAGGAAGAAATGAAAAACAGTTGATGGGAATGAAAGACAGCAGGACCAATACAAGTGGCAGCAAAGTATTCCTTATTCCCTCCAGTGCACTGACTGGGATCATCTCCTGAAAGACACAAAACAACACGTCTTAAATAGTTCCTGTTTGAAGAGATCTGACAGAAACTCACAGCACTTCCAGGGATCGCAGAGCTCTGAACGCCCCCTCCTCAATACAGCTGATGTGGTTTTTATCCAGCTGACTGGTAATAAAAAGAGCACAAAAACATTTATACCCACACCACCAGTTTCATCATTATTACCTTGTTTCTTTCAGTCTCCACTTTGTGTTTGTGTATCCCGTCACTCACAGGTTTTTGAGGTCTGTGGCTCCTCTGAATGCTCTCCTCGGGATGGCCTGGATGGCATTCTCACTGAGGTCCCTGAAAAACACAAAATCATCCTGCTGAAAGATACAGATTTTACTCACTGTTCACTCACTTTCCCCACATTGAAAAGTTGACACACAATGAATCTTGCAAGAGCTTTGGTAGCACATGTTTTGTGCTGGCTGTCTTCATTCACTGAAAAAGAGAAAGGGACTGTTCGGGTTTACACACAGTCAACACAAGCATTCTATTTTCTTATCTACTTATTTTGATTTCAGCAGTTGATTATTGTTTCGTGATGTTGATGCCATTAAAGTAATAATGTCTGTTTACATGAAAACCCTCACATCTTCTGAATGTGCAAAAAGACCAGGATGTATGTCCATGAGAAGGTAAATAAACATTTAAAACTGCAGATAAAACATTTAGGCCGAGTGTAAATTTACCAATCATCAGTCTGGTAACTTTCAGACCGATCCGCACCATTACCACCTAGTTTCATACCAATCTAAACACCACTTCCTCTTTATCTTAATGTAGTTTTTCCTCCGGCAGCAGCAGCGACCACGGAGGGTCACATGTGCTACAGCAGCCTGGATTTAAAACTGGTGAGAATGAAGAAGAGTGGAGCGAGGGACACATCCAGATATACAGTGTGACAAAGGACAGGTGAACAACAGCAACAGAAAACAACTAATAAAAGCAAAACGCTGAGGATTAAACTGTGTGGTTGGTGTGTGCGTGTCACACAATCCACAGAGGAGGATGGACATCATCTCAGCTGCCCTGGAGGACTTCAGACACACTCCATTAACGTCAGGGTCAAACCAGAGGCTGACAGGGTGGAAACCCCCCACTCACTGAGACCCACACTGCTGATATAATATATGTACTGTCCCACAACCACAGAACAGTTTCAGAAAGTCAATGATTTCACTCTACAGAATGAAATACTGAATCTAATTTGAGACTACAGATTCGCAAGTTCAGTATCTGTGGAAGAAGTAATGTTGTACTACTACTGATGTGTGATACTGTTAGAACTGCTATTACTGCATTTAGCAAAACCATACTACACAAGACTTCTAGCAGTCTCTTTGAAACCCAACAATAGCCAACCAAGCCCGGATTAGACCAATAACACCACAGTGAAGGTTGATGCTGCAGAGAGGAAATGTCCTTAGAGTCCATCTGAAATTAAAAATGTCTTTTTAATCCTTTTACATCACACCGCTGGTCGTATTGTTTACTAACTTAACAACACAGTTCAGATTACCACTAGAAAATATTTTCAGCTGTTTTTGCAGAGTTGGCTAAGGCATTTGACTCTGTTTACCATTTGATTTTGTTGACAAGATTACGAAATATTGGTCTTTCTGATAATTGTGTCAGTTGATTCAGGAGCTACTGTTCTGGGCACATGCAGTCAGTGATGGTGGAGGGTCTTCTTTCAGACCCATTACCAATTCACAAGGGTGTCCTGCAGGGTTCGATACTTGGCCCAACACTCTTCAACATTCTACATTAATTATATAACCCACACTGTAAATAACATATCCATCTGTATGTGGATGACACCATTGTCTATACATCTAGCTCCTCCCTCCACACTGCCTTATCTGCGCTGCAGATTAGCTTCACCAGTGTTCAACATGCTTTCTCGGATCTTTATTTGTCATTGAACATAAGCAAAATAAATGTATGGCCCTCCACAGACACCACCAACAAACTGATTGTCCAATTAAACATCTCTCACTGAACAGCTCTGAAATTCAATTTGTCACCTGCTACAAGTATCTGGGAGTTTGGCTTGATTGTTCACTTTCATTCAAAGCACACATCACTACTCTCCTCTCCAAAGTTAAATCCAGAATCAGCTTTCTTTATCGCAATAAATCTTCATTTACGTACTCCGCTAAATTCTTTCTGGTTAAAATGACAATCCTTCCATTACTTGATTATGGTGATGTAATTTGCAGATTGTCAGTGCATTATTGTTGTTCATGGACTGATAGTAACAGGGTAACAGCAGTTTGTTAACAGCAGCTAGCTTGCTAGCGGCCGGTTGTTGTGAACAGGCTACCTATGCAGGGACGTACTGACCTTTTACGGTGATATCCAACTTGGCTCCTTGCCAGTGGAAAAGCAAACTGGTTCATAGGAAAAACAGGATCTGAACCAACTAACCACTAGGACTAGCACCAGCCCGGAACTAGCACCCGTTCTTGTTTGGTAGAAAAGGGGGACGGTGAACCCCGGTCTCTTTTTTTTTTGCCCTCCACACAGCTGTCCTCAGGGACAGTGCAGGCTAGTCCAGTTCCTTTACTATTGTGATTAAAAAAAAAACAATGGTTTGAATCTCAATTTTGAGGTTGTTCTAATAGTTTTCACTTAAAATAATGTACAGATTTAAATCCCACTCATTTCCTGTTAAACCACTCCCACTTCTGGTTTAGACCCCGCCCCCTCCGAGTACAGATACGGATACAGATAATGTGAATGGGTAAACAGATACAGATACAGATAGTGCTGTACTCGCTCATCCCTTTTCTCAACTGTTTTATCTGGAAACATAAAGGTTAAATAAAATAAATAAATAGACCAAAAAACTCTGACTCCAGCTGACCTCAATTAACAAATGGTCATTTTTAATCTTTAAATACTCAGCCAATGCATTTTTTCATTCTTTCATTCGATAAAGTCAGCTCCTCTTCTCAGTGATCTGGTGGTCCACCTGAAAATCATCTCATCATTAAGTAGATAGGGTCGTGGTTAGTTTGATTGACAGGTCTGATCTCCAATGAGACCAGATCTGAACTTCTGTCTCAAGCACATTGTACAGTGTGGTTGGGTTTAGACCCATCACATCCATATATGGTCACTTCTGTCTCCAACAAACTAACATGGCGACGTTCAAGTATCAAACGCCTGACGTCAAAATGAGTCCACAAACCAATCGGTGACATCACTTCGGTTCTGTTGCTAGGTGACGGTAAATAAATGTCATTATAGCTGGCTGGTGTACAGCAGGTGTGTTGTGGGCGTCAGCTCCGACCTACAGTAGCTGTTGTGTTCTACAATAAAAGATGGAGAAAGACGCTACAGTAGGTGGTACTAACATTAGCTAGCTATGGTGCTTCACTGTGTTTCAATGGTCCAATAAAATCGCTCCAAATGTTTTGTCCCACTGACATATTCAGTTTTTACTTAAAATACATCAGGACACAGAAGTTAGATACTCTCAAAAACATTTCAGTGCAACTTCCAGTCTTTTTATAAAGGTAAAAATTTGACTTTTGCCAAATCAAATTTCATCTGCTCTCTCCTTGTGGTAAATCTCCAAGAAGCTTGTTATACAACATACTGACATTTAGGGTCACACAAGGGCTAGTTTGGGGTGTAAGGCATAGTATGTTTTTCCTCCCAGTCTCTGCAGCTCGGTCAGTCTGTGTTCAGTTTTCTGTTAGTTACAGCTCTGTCTCTGTTCAGCGGTAAACCAGAGGTTTTCTCTATGCAGCCAAAAATAACAAGAGGAAGAGCCACGGAGAGGTCTGTGGTTAAAACAAGCAAGACAGTCTGAAGAAAAAAAATCCCATGAAGACCAAACAAAACTTTAGTATTTTGAACTAACTAAACTTGACACTGTCTGAGGTCTGTCAGGGAAGCAGAGGTATCACTGTGTTGTTGAAGCATAAAGTTCAGCTGCATCTCAGACACGAAACAACCAGCGAGGAGGCGATGAGGGATATACAGAGTGACAGACAGGACGGTCGAAAGGAGGAGAGGATGATAGATGGACGCAGTGAAAATGGGGTTGGGTGGTACAATAAAAACAAGAACATAAATTATAGCAGAGCTGCTGTCGGTTGGTTCAGCATCTGATGCAGCAACGTGGATGGAGCAAGAAATGAGTCAAATTTAGAAACGCAAAGAGAAAACCAGCTAATTGAGAAAGATAGAAATGTAAGAGACAGAATGTGAGGACGGGGGGAGGGGGAGCATCAACAAGCCTATGCAAGGAGCAGAAGAGAGGGATGGCCATGGGGACAGAGATGGAGAGGGAGAAGCAGACTTGATAGAAAGAGACAGACGGGGAAAGAGATGGAGTTGCACAGTTTTTCTGCTTCATTTCAGAAAGAGCTCAAAGCCAGTGAACCAAACTAACCCTTTATTTTAGTCTATCTGTCCCTCTGTGTCCACTTCCAGCTTTACATCCAGTCCTGAATGTGAGCGGCAGAAAACCAATACTGTTAAAGGACTTCAGTGGCGTTTGTCACAAGTTATTTATCTGCGGTAGAAAGAGACTGAGCTCAAAGTTTATATGGATGAAAACAGCAAATATGTTTGAACTCTGTTCCAGGATACAAACATGTTTTACAATATAATTCAAGTTCAATCTAAATCAGTTTAATGGACCAATAACAGAATTGATTGGCACTGTTGCCAACTTGGCAACTTTCTTGCTAAATCTGGCGACTTTCCAGTATTCTTGGCGACTTTTTTTGTCAAAAGGGACAAGCGACAAATATAGCGACTTTTTCTGGTGTTATAGGCGACTTCTCTAGTGTTTGGCGACTCTGACATGAACGCACGTATCGTTCTGCAGTCACTACCCAGATAGCACACCTACGTCTCACTGTCATCGGACTCAGATGGTGCGTCTGCATTCTACTCCTAACATCTGTAAATGTGTCTGAGAAGCATCGGCCTATAACTGGACACGACTTCCCAGAGGGCGGGGTTATTATAATCAAATTACATGCTAATGCCCAATTATGTAAATTAGGTGATGACGTCATTTAGCGACTTCTAGCGACTTTTAGGACAGCCAATAGCTACTTTCCTTACTAAGGAGTTGGCAACATTGTTGATTGGTACTGTGTACAAACCTCCAACAAGACATAATCCAGCTGCTACAGACTGAACACTGTTGCCCTCTTGTGGTGAAATAGCAACATTATCTTGTTAAAACAGTCCCCCACTATAACAGGATTGTTTTCTTTTGGACAGGATCTCATCCTCTGATCTTAAAATTTAATCATTTGTTCCCTGGGTAATTCACGATCTCTCAAAATCAATCAACCAGTGGATCTCTTTCTAGGTTTTTCCATAACGTTGCAAAGAGATAGACAGAAATATAACGTCCTAGGCTGAGATGATAGACTGTAAACAGAATGGATGAAGTTAACATGACATCACCAGTTAGCTTGTGTTGAAACCAGGAGTTTGGTATTTTAACGTGGCCATGTTGGTTGTTTGGGCCAGAAATGACCATATATGGATATAAGAGAGGAGTGAGGAGGCGGGTCTGACCCCTGAACCCAAGGTCACTGCCCAACAAGTATGAGACTGGACTTCAGTGCTGATCTCATTAGAGACCAGATCTGTCAATCAAACTAACCACACCCCTCAATCCTCCTCTGTTTGAAGCCTGATATCTGCTTAAACTAGTCGATAATGATTTCCGGATGGACCAGGTATCAGTGAAACAGCAAATACAGAGCAGAGCCATGTGTTTCACAGATTATCAGGTGGCCTCTTAGAAAGGCGCTTTACTTGGTGACAACAGAGAAATAAAAACTAAACATGGTGCAGAGTCTAAGATGATAACAGAAGTGGGAGAAGCAGCAGATTCTGAGTATAAAAATAAATGAATAATTACCAACAGCAACAATTTACATGTACAGCACACTCAGACACATGCACACACACACACACACAATATCAAAGATGCTTTCCCATCAGGTTGTCAAGATATCTGTTGCCAGGACACGAGGAGGCTGGATATGATGTTTACTGGAGGGAAACACAGACTGGTCACAGCTGGACGTGTGTGTGTGTGTGTGTGTGTGGACAGTAGGTAGTCTCATAATATTTGCTCTCTCTCCTGCTATCTCCTCTATTCATTTTCTGATCCGTTCTGTCATCTGTTGTGTCCGCGTCCGTCCTCCTCTCCGTCCCTTCTCGCTCCTCTTCATCCTCTCATTGTTCTGAACTCTCTCCTGTCGTTTCAATATCCTCCTCCACCCTTCATCCCTCCCGCCCCACTCGCACTGGAGGGTGAGAAAGGTAAACTTTCCCACTCATTTCCTGCTCGTCACCTCTCCGTCTACCCGTCTCCTCCAGCCACAGGTCAGAAACGTGTTCGCTTCATTCAGGCTCACAGGCTGCTCTTGTTTGAACTGACGGCCCGGTTTAGGAATTTTCCTGCACTTTCCCTTTTTGTTCTGTTTTTATATTTTGCTTTAAGATATATATTGATGATTATGCAGCAAAAGAAAAACATGTCTTTTCACAGCTTAAACTTTTTGAAGTTACCACCTATTCACAGCTGTCTCTGCAATCTATTCTTCTTGGGTGGATGGAAAGCTATTAGCTAACAAAAAAGCCAAGTATGCTACAACCAGAGAAGCATTATCAGATTGTACATAAATGTTCAGAACAGGCAGAATAAGATAAGAGCTGTTCACTTGATGCAAACAACGTTATGGGTGTATGTTAAGTTTTAAGTTAATTACCCATTTTCCACCAAACAGGTTCCAGTTCCAGTTCCTGACTTGGCCCCAGTTTGTTGTGTTTCCACCACCGCGAGAACCGGCCCCAGCTGCTAAAACAGGGACCACCTCAGGCCCCACTTCTTTGCTGGGGCAGACTTAGCACCAATTCAGCAGCGACTACACCAGGAGCTGGAGGAGTGACGGTAGAAACACAGCTAGCCATAGTAGAAGAGTAGAGTAATGAAAATACAGTTTTGTCTCTGGATCTCAGTGTAGACTGTAAAACCAGGAACAGCACTTGTATGCACACGATAACTCCTTCATTTAAACATTATTACAGTGAGGGTGCACTTCACCGTCATATGTGACCAGTAAGGACATTGTAATTTCCCAAAACTGAATAAATACCACACGTAGCAATGCAACACTGCTTTGTTAACTCAATCATGTTGTAACTAGAATATCTGCTGAAAAAAATAATCTTTTCATGGACTGATAGTAACAGGGTAACAGTAGTTTGTTAACAGCTGCTAGCTTGCTAGCGGCCGGTTGTTGTCAACCAGCTACCTATACAGTAGCTTACTGACCTTTTACGTGACGCAGCCCCAACTTGGCTCCTTGCCAGTG
>OOFC01014904.1:0-10267 GCA_900323345.1 Pseudochromis fuscus
AGTGGTGGGGGGTGGGGGGTGGGTTGAGGTTATAGAGTGGGACAAAATGCTCCCATTCATTGTATTCCTCTGGGAACACTGGGACTGACCGGGGCTGCTTCACTAGCGCAAACACACAAAGATCTCCTTTTACCGAGGGGAGGGGGGGCGCTGGATGAATGGACTGGGGAAGGTGGTGCTGCAGGGGCCCCCTCTGCTCAGCCCCTAAGAAAACACAAGGTCCCCTTCCTCTAACTGCCCACCAGACACATCGACGTACACACCTAGGCAACAAGGAACATGTGTACACGCGCAGACACACACTCAGAATTAATGGTCCTCTTGTGTGAGGGCAGCCGGGTGAGGGGGCAATGAGTACGTATGTGGTGGTGTCTGTACGCTGATGTGTTTGAGCAGGAGGACAGAGAAAGGAGGAAACGTAGCCGTCTGGTTGTGTCGCGCGCAGGTATACACACACACACGTGTCATTAGATGTTGTCCATCTGTTCAAATACACAGATCTATACATTCTGTGTGCAGCTAATCAGAACATGTAAAGAATCACAGGTAGTATCTGCAGAAACATCACAGTGATGTCACATCACTCATATCAATCAAATCTGAGATATTCTGATTAATTCTCCCTGTGACTGAAAGAGTACGACTGCTGTTGTCACCTGGACCTTGCATCAGTGACGTTTCGTTATCCAACATGTGCAACGTTCACCTGATGTGTGGAAATCAAGAATATAAAGGACTAAAACATGTATCCTAACCTGCAGTATGATGATATTTAATATTAGTGCTTCACTGTAACATAGATAACATCAACATAACTGAGGATTCAGCCACCTTCTCACAACTTTTACTTTTTTATTTTCCTTCTCCAGTC
Source organism: Pseudochromis fuscus (assembly GCA_900323345.1). Classification (NCBI taxonomy): domain Eukaryota; kingdom Metazoa; phylum Chordata; class Actinopteri; family Pseudochromidae; genus Pseudochromis; species Pseudochromis fuscus. The sequence goes on from OOFC01014904.1 coordinate 872, forward strand.
TGCAAAGTGTAGTATAGTATTATTGTCATGCATAAAACATAACTAGTGTTGCTAACTTGCTACCTTCACAGACTAGTGGTACATCCATTCATGTATTAATAGATAACTAGATAGTGGTTTACAAGGTAGCACCATTATCTAAATTAAAGTTTTCTCTGTTTGCTCCATGAAGAAGTTGGACGTTCTGCACACTTCCACAACAACAAGTCCACAACATGCACGTTTATATCCGCTCAGCTGAGCCTGTGGAGAGCATGCACAACTGAGATTACACCAACCACGCTGGTTGAATTTCTGAAGTCTCCTGCAGACAAGAATGGGCCTGAAGAAAATAAAATTGGATAAAATAAAAGGAAGAAATTCTGATTCTTAAAAACACACTGCATGTTGCTGGATTTGTGACGCTCAAAAAATCAGAAAGTTGTCGTGACGTGACTTGAACATGTTGCCAAAAACATTTTTTATTAGTTTATTTCAGAGTCTGAGTCCAAAAGCACAAGAAAATCCAACATATCTCTACAAATAATCACCGCACAGCTTTGTTTTTCACCATGTTTCTGCACTGAGACACAATCACTGTAACAATCACTGTATGCTGCTTATAGCATTTTTCTTTAGGATAACCAACACACAGGTTAATAGAGTGGAGGGAGGGCCATTGTAAAGTCAAGAGTTAGCCATTTTCCATAGATGGTGAGTTCAATCGACGTTATGGGCTTTCCATTGCTTTCCGAATCATTGTGTCTGCAGCTGTATGTGCTGACGTCGGAGCTGCCTGTCTCTCCAACAGCCATTTGCCTGCTCCATTAGTTCTTATGCATGTGTGTGTGTGGATTATTGTGTTGGTGCCTGTTTGTGTTAAGACAGGTTTAGTGCAACGACTATTCAGGACTTCACCTAACATCAGCGCTTTATTGACAAGAGGCCCTGATTCAGACTAACTGTGATGAAACCAGAAAATTAGAGAGAGGAAGACGAAGCCGACGATCACGACTCATAAATTAACGACTACATTTGAAACTCATTAAGTCGTCACGCTCTGCCAGGTCTGTGTCACAAGCTTAGATTATGGATGCTGGTCAAAACCATAACTTTAATTAATCGCAACTTAAACAGCAAAAAGTTAAACAGCCATTTGTGTTTCAACAGGGGGCAGCATAGTGAAGATACAACACGATAAAAAATAAAAAGTAAAAACAATGTTAAAAAAACAACACTTGAAGGAGAAGGACTCAAAGACAGAGGAGGAGGAGGAGGAGGAGGAGGAGGAGGGCAGGCGAAGGAGGAGACAGAAGAGTTATAAATGAAGAACAGAGAGAGGGAGGAGGAGGAGGAGGAGTGCGGCTTTGCAGTCATTAATTAGCCCGTTAGCTAGAGCCCGGGCGGTGCGGTTAGGGCCTGTGCCTTTGTGGGCCCGAAGGAAATGGGCCACATATGAGAGCCATTATAGGAACTGACTTAACAAAGACACATGCCTGTCAGCCACCAGGCTGGGCTGGGCCGCTCTGCCCACGGCACACAAAGGGCCGCCACCACTCTGTGTGTGTGTGTGTGTGTGTGTGTTTGCCTACATGAGGGTTTTTGCACACGTGCATATATGCATGTATGCTTTGTGTGTGTGTGTGTGTGTGTGTCTGTGTGTGTGCAATACAGTCCACATGTGTGTGATTATGAATTAATGTCAACTGTCTCCTCTTTAAGTTGATATCAGATGCTCGAACTGTTGTTTACTATTATGTAACAATGTGTGTGTGTATGTGTGTGAGCTTGCATATCAATATCAGTTGTTTATTGCATTTCTTCACACTTTTGTCTATGCGTGCGTGTGTGTGTGTGTGTGTGTGTTTGTAACCATATCTATCTGAAGGGGCCTTCGGAAGCGTTTCTTTAACCCGTGGACATCCCCCGCTGGCTCTCCACACCATTTAAAACCACATGACAGGAAACCTAGGTCACTTTGAACCATGCACCCCCATCACACTCGCTGACAAACACACTGACACCAACCAGGGACAGAGGCGAACAACAAGACGACGCAGAGACGGAAAAATGGGATGGAAACGGCTCCCATTGGGTTCTTATTGTCTCCATTCATAAATCAGACACAGATAAGACGGAGTCAACACCCACAGGAGACACAGCCGATCTATGAAACTTAAAATTTATGATAAGTCAAGAAATAAATGCTAATTAATCACTGGGAGTTGTTTAATTTTATTTACTACGATGATGCAACAGATAGCCCGCTGCAAGCTGCACAACAGGGAGGTGCAGCTCTTCCACTTTTCTTGAAAAAACTTTTTATTTTTTCCATCTGGACAACATTTAGTGTTTTAAATTATGATATGAACAACAACTGGCACCTCTAAAAAGTCGTTTTACCACACTGAGGCCTATTCTTCTCAGCTGAAACAGTAGCATTTGGTCAGCTCCTCAGAGTATTGGCCTGAGAGGAGCTCAGGTCTGGATTTGATAAGTGGAAACAGACCGGTGCAGCGCTGCCTGTGTGTTTAAGGCCAACACACATCCGACACAGCGTAAACAGCCCGTACCCCAGTGACTAAACCCTGGAGCTTAGCCATAATAATTCTAAACCTCTGTACAGTAGATAGACCATATGGTGCTTACTAAGCTGAGGTTTGTTTGCCAAGAAATGCTATTGTTTTAAAAATAACTTATATAACGAGAAGTTGCCACACACCCAGCTGTGTGCATGTAATATTTAGCAGCTTTCTCAGTAAAAACAAATAATTTGTTTTGGTCTTTTTCCGCATTCATTTTGATCCCCTTGCTAAACAGCAGACTGCAGTAATTTTAGCCATTTTAAATTTAATTTAACGTAGAAAATAAGTGTGAAACAAGAGATACGGTGGAATGGGTTTGCCTGAATTTACCGCAGATGCTTGTGAAGCTCTATATGATAACATGGTGTTCTCAAGGGCTATTTTCTGCATATCCCTTCATCCTCAAAACCAAACATGACACAGTATCCATGCTTCACAGCGTGGAAGAGGATCCGAGCAGAAGCTGGTTTTTATGGTCTCGCTCTCCCCTGGGGCTAAGAGGCCTAATGAAGTCCGATCCGAGCTTTATTAAGATCCGAGGGTGAGGCCTCGTAGTAAAAAAAAACGAAGAAGAAAAAGAGAGGTGAAGGAGGGGGAGAAACAAGCCCTCATTAACTACATCACACCTCCGGAGTGCAGGGAGATCCAAAGCTCTGCACCGATGGGGGGTAAATGGGATGAGGCTGAACTGATCACAGCACCGAACGGATTCAGATTGTCTCACAAGCTGATTTAATTTGGCAGCAGTCCAACCACTTAAAAAAAAAAAAAACAATAAACCAATGAAATACAAACTCCCACATGGCCATCAGCCGCAGCGAGCACATTTACCAGCATTTGGTTCACAGCTGGTGGTGATTTCTGGAGAGTATGTACAGGACACGGAGCGTGAATCTCAGTGCATCAGGTGGCTCAGGGAAACAGATGCAGGAATGAAACCAGGAAGCTCATTCATTACAATGGGATCGGTTTATATAGGCTGAAAAATCAGTACATCCAAAACATGGGAATCGAGCATGTTCAGTTTAGATGTAAATCTATGTTTAAAGGAAAATAATAAAGATCACATGTCAGCGTGAGGAGATTAAAAAACTAGAGAGAGAGAAGAGGAGGAGGAGGCCCAGAGGAAAGTGGGATATCGATCGCTGAGTGATCAATGCAGCAGTAAATGATCCAGCCATAACCACGGCAATTACCGGGTCACCATTGTGTGCGTCTGCGGGCCGCACCTCTCAACAGCAGGCAAAGCACAAAAGCAAACGTCATGACCTCTTGTGTTATTGCTATTTTCCAATCACACATGACGCATTGATAAAGTCGACAATTAGACCGTCCAGGTGGAGGACAAAAGACGAGGAATTAACAGCATCCCCACAGAGACAGACGGAGCAGGAAACACTCTGGAGGAGACACTATGGAGGACAGTCTGCTCAGAAATGTGAGGAATCAGCAGAAGAAGTGAGTTAGTGGGTTGTTGTGAAGGTGTGTGTGTCCCGACGAACCTGGATCTGCTGCTGGAGAATGTTGATCTTATGCTGCTGCTGCAGGAGCTGCTGCTGTTGTCTGGCGATCTGCGCGCGCACACACACACACACACACACACACACAATGAAAAGTAATTAACTGTTCATCCTAAGGTAATAATCAGCATGTTTAACTGAGCATTCAAACAACAACCAAAGAAAAAATATATAACTAAACTAAACTATTTCACACTGTGTTGTAGTTAAACCAGTCACTGCAGTGGTGAATGGTTTCCAGTCACCTTAAAAAATAAAATCTTACTTTTCTTGGGAAACACTGACACTGGCAGATGTTTAACATTGAGAAGGCATGTGAAAAAATCTGAAAAGATGGCAACAACAATCTTCTAGACCAATGGTACCGGCCCGTAAGGCATTTGTTACTGGACTGCACAGGAAGCGTAAATAATTTCTATAATTTCCCTTGTATTGATAATTGGAGCTTGAAGGACGTTTTATTTTGAAAAACGACCAGATTCTCTCCAACTTAACTTTCACGTGTGCCTGTTGATACATCAGTTCGCTTGTCTCGGTCACATGATACAACACATCACGTATCAGATATGTTACCCCAAAAAATAAGCCTGCACTAGCGACAATGAGTAAAAAACAAACGTCTCTGGAGAGTTTCTTTGCAAAGGGGAAAGGCCAACTTCACATTTGTTTTTATGCCGGTCGTGTTATTCTATTTTTGTTGTATTAATCTGCTACACCTTGAAGGTCGATCCAGGAAAAAAATGCCGGATCATGGCGCAGAAAAGGTTGGGGGCCCCTGTTTAGAAACCAGAGAAGTGGAGGAAGAGAACAGCTGATTACAGGAACATACCTGCAGCACAGTAAACTAAAGCAGTGGCAGCGAGTCACACGTCTGTTTAACCACAGATTGTTTCTCTAAAGAGTGTCGGCCCTGCGTGATGAACGGTGCATCCAATTCACAGTGTAAAAAAGTTCATGAACAAATCCCTTCACTGACGATGAATTTTGGAGATTGACATGTTTACTGCACCCTGCACGTCTCTGGGAACACACACACACAGGAGGGGCCTCACGTCTACCTCTGCTGTTTAGATGCACCACTAAAAAAACATGTGAAGACAAATGTTACAGGGTTGAGTCTCTATCCCGTGACGGGCGGCTGGGGCCGGCCAATTGCGTGAATCCTTAAAGGTGAAGCACGTCATGCGTTTGATCCCGCCCATTCTGAGGCAGAAAAGTAAAGCAGCTGCCTCTCTTTTTTTCTTGAGGAGTCGTTTAGTATATTTATTCCGAAATGTAATTACAGGCTGCTGAATGGGAGGCGGCGCCCCATTTGCACACATGTCATATTTCATTAAAAGCAGATTTCTCAGGGTTTGTCTGTAGGGCATTATCCTATCAAGTCTCAACAGCCAAATGACTGGGCTGATATTGGAATCTGTCTTTCTTTTCACTCTCTCCATCCTGCCTGCTCCTTTGTGAAGCTGTGAAAGGTGGAATGTGTTGTGATGGGAGGTGTGGACTTGTCCAAACAGAGCCTGTCGTATGCCGACCTACAGTAACGTGTCGGCAAACAGCGAAAACAAAGAGCAGCTCACCTAAACACCTCTTTGCTGAGGCTCCCTCCCTCTCGCTCTGTCACACTGTTTTTTCTCGTCTCAATCTGACACCACAACATCAGCGTAACTGCACAACTTTTCTACAACATCTCAGACATACAGATACACAGACACTCGTATTTTGTAGGAACACTTTGTTTTTAACTTCACAGCTGTGGAGGCATTTTACTTGAAACTGACATTTTTACAAACTAACTTCAGAGGTACGAGTGGCCGGGGTACCAAACGTTCATAAACACCCAGGTTAACCACTTGTTAGTGGTTTCCAGCTTAGGGGTCAAACCAAGAGATCATGTGACAGAACTAATGGATCACAATGGGATTACCACTTATTATTATCCAGCAGTTTGATCTCTTCAGACACTGCTTTGTATAGACTGGTTATTAGAAATATAGACTGGGAATAACCAGAATGTGTATAGAAATGGACAAAGCAACCAGGTCTTAAAAGTGAAACCAATGCATAAGTGCAGAAAAAAAATCAAATACCACCAATGGCCACTAGATGCTGGCTGCAAAAAAACTCTGGCTCCTGTTCAATAATGAAAAACTCATTAAAGAGATATTAGGCTGAGAGAAAAGGAAGATTTAGGGGCGTGGTTAGTGTGATTGACAGCCACATTGAACAGTGCCTTCTGGTTCAAGGGTCAGACCCGCCTCCTCACTCCTCCCTTAATATCCATATATGGTCACTTCTGGCTCCACACAACCAACATGGCCACGTTCAATTACCAAACTCCTGGTTTCAAAATGTCAACAAACCAACTGGTGACATTAGCTTCGTCCATTCTCTGCACAGACTGTGACGTAGTGAAATAATGTTCATGTTTCTGTTTATCAGATTAGTCTCAGTGAATGTGCTCTTTGCTTTTCTGAGCTATTTCTACCTTCACCATGAAGGTTGTTTAACATGTGTGTGTCCGTCTCTTCCCAACATCTGAAAGTTCTTTCTAGTATTTTTAAATGTAGGTAATCAAGGTGAGGTGTACAATGCAACAAGATCTGTGAGGAGTAACAAAGATGTCAAGTATTAAGTTGTCTTTGTTACTTTAAGGCCCCGTCCACACGGAGACGGGTTTCAGTGTAAACGGCAAAGTTTGTTATCATTTATGCCTTGCGTCCACACGGAGACGGAGATTTAGCAGCCGAAACCGATACTTTTTGAAACCGGGTCCCAGAGTGGGAAAGTCTGAAGACGCCACCCGCTGTGTCTCCGTGTGGACGGCGAATACACATTCTACGAAAACGCTGCTGCTGTAGCCCCGGATCTGACCCTTAACTCGCATGCGCAACCCCGACAACAACAGTAAAAATGGCAGAACACAGCGTGGCGTTAGTGCTGCAGCAGCTACTGGGCCTGTTTTGATTTTTACAGAAAAATCTTCTGAAACTATACAACTACCGTGAGCAACAAGTGTGTGTTGTTGTGGGTGTCGGGTTTACCTCGTACGAGTTTAATGCGCATGCTCCGTGTCTTCTTCCTTGTTTTGGTGTGTTTCTGTGGCAGTGTTACAGCACCACATACAGGCCTGGCAGATTGACTACAGCGTTTTCGGCTTTTCGTGTGGACGCAGATATAAATATCTGTTTTCGGGGAGCCGTATTCGTTTCATCTCTGTGTGGACGGGGCCTAAGTTACAGGGAACTGACAACTTTACCACCCATGTCAGTCACACACTCCACCTTTCTGCAACGCAAACCATGTGTGGTCACAGAAGGACACAACATATACAATACACATATATTCAAATATATGCAGCTCCTGCTCCATATATTCTACCTCTGCTCTGTTTTTATTTTTTCAGCACTTCCTGCAGCCAGCACACAGTCCGACCCTCCGTACCTGCTCCTGCTGCTGTCTGGCCAGCTCCATCTGTTGTCTCTGCTTCTCCAGCTGTGAGGCGGCCATCTTTTTTTGCTCATCGTGGGCAGCAAGAAGCTGCTCCCTCAGGCTGATCAGCTGACCGATCATGGTGGAAAGCTGGCGCTCCTTCTCCTCCAGCGACTCTGGCGTACCTGGACAAGGAAATGTGGAAAGGTTACAATGTGATGATGATGCTGAGGAAGAAAGACGGTGTTAAGATCGCAATCAAAAAATGACCACAGAGTAGTTTGGGTAGTATCGTGACTAACAAAACCTTCACTTGTTGAGTTCTCTTCAAAGATAAAACAAGTTGTGATGCTCCATGGTGATGTTGGAGGAGAGCCATGAAGCACACCTTCAACAAAAGCCTCCACAAACAACTTGTTTGGCACTTGACAAAACTCTCATTCCTAAATTCCCATAAATCACCTGACTTGTAGTTACATCTTACTACTTATTATCTTCTGTCTTGTCTCTGCATGTCATCACTTAGTGTCTGCGCCCAAGAACAATAAAATTGAGTTAACCTTTGAAAATAAGTAGCTGCTACAGGCTTTTGTCAGGTTTATGATTCAGACATTCTTGGGAGGTTTGTGGGCCAACAGCAGTGAGATTCCTTTGAGATGCTGCACCATCAACAGATTACATTGACGTTATCAGAGATAAAGACAGCAGTAACACTGACAACACTTGTCTCGTATTTCAAGAGGAGCTGAAATCTTCTCTCCAGATTTACTTTTTTTTTCCCCAGATTTTTTTTTTTAATGTTTTTTACCGACTGAATGCAGTGTACTGAGTTTTAGAACTGCAGTTTTTGTCAGATCTGTATCTATGTTCTCCTATTTCAGGACTTTTTGTGTAATTTTGGATTGCCCACAACTCAACTTTTGACCTCTGGATGGTTTACTTCTATCTGCTGACATCTGTGTGAGCAGTAAGAAGTGAAAGACTGGAGCGGGCACGCTGTATACCTGTAATACTGTGATGGGATGTGAACAGCCACAAAGCTGGTGAAGGAGCCAGCGTCAGTGGAGGAAGCCAAACAGCTGCTGCAGACTGCATGACTTCAGACGTTACCCGAAAAACTATTTGTTGCTGCTTGTTGCTGGAAAACATTATTATTTTTGTCTGTGTTGCATTTCAGCCATAAAACCAGCCATGAAGCAACACAAATACATTTCAGGAGACGTTCCAGTTTGAACACATGGAAAAAGACTTTTATTTTTAATTAGTAGAGATCTATTTGTTCACAGCTGCCACCAGCAAACAGCTTCACTCTTTGTGTAGAAGAGGTATTCACATCAGCGACACCATAGGGAGCACAACACTGGCTGCTGTTTTTGTTGTGCATACCACTCACGGTTAACAAGTTGTTGATTTTCTGTGCACAAGTACTTCACTGACTCGTCTTCTTTTAATGTGAAAAGATTGAAACATACGTGGAAATTTACAGATTTTTTCCACTTCACTTTGTGTGCGTGTGGAGCATGAACTCGTACACATCCACACTGAAGTTTATCTTGTTTAGAAGTTCTTGCTTTTGTGTGTGCGTGTGCGTCTGTGTCGGTCTGTGTGTAAGGTCCTGCCCTGGGGCCATGTAGGGAGATTGCAGGGTGGCCCCAACACTACCTGCATACTAACAGAGTCTCCATTGTAGTCCTGTCAGGCCCCTATTGTACCCCAGACTGGCCCCACACACACACACACACACACACACACACACACGGACAGAAATTACCCCTCAGCACCCCTGTATCAAAGGCTACATTCTCCTCTTCTTGTCTCTTTTTTCATGCCTTCATTCTTTCTTTTTTTTTTTTGTTTTTTCCCAAAAGACCTCCCCATCAGTT
>OOFC01014905.1:0-10040 GCA_900323345.1 Pseudochromis fuscus
GAGGCTGGTGGGGACGGTAGCGGCATGGTTCTGCCTTGCATGGTGGCCATTCTTCTCCTCATCAGCTGAGCCTGCTGGAGCCTGTGCTGCAGCTGCTGCTGGCGAAGCTTGTGCTTGATGTTCAGGCAGAACGGGACGGGACACTTGTTCTCCTGGCAGTGCTTTGCGTGGTAACAACATAAAGCGATAAGCTGCTTGCATACGGGGCAGCCACCGTTGGTTTTGCGCTTGCAGCCCTTGGTGTGCTGCACCACTCGCTTCATCTTCTGGCAGGACGGCAGAGAGCAGTTGGCATTGCGACACTGACAAGCATGGACCAGGGACTGAATGCATCGTTGAATACTTAAACGCCGGCTCTCCTGCGGGCTCTTGGAGGCTTCTCCACTCTGGCTGTTGTTGTCATCGTCCAGGCCAAGACCCCACTTCACCATCTGGTGCTCGTGGCCCTTCGTGTTGTAGCAATTAATGCAAAGATCAAAGTCCTGAGAAAAGAGAGAGAGAAGCAGACACGCTAATTAACATGAGTCCAATCGAGGCTGATAAATATATTTATCAGAAGTTTTCAAATGACCTCTTTGATCTGGTCCGTCTACCTCATTCCACATTCATCTTTATGTCTGTCCTCATCCATATCTAAAAACTGACACTTTCACCTAAACATAAAGTTTCAGATTCTGACACACAAGAAATCCCAGTAAGGGAAAACAATAGAGCAGTAACCCACCTCGCACACAGTGCAGTGCCAGCGCGTCTCCACGTGGTGTTTGCACTCGTTGCAGGTGTACACAAAGCGGTCCTGTCCCTGGTTGTGCAGCTCAACCAGCATGCACATGGTGCTCCACTTGCACCTCCTGAGAGAGCTGAACTCCCAGTGTTTGTCTCTCGCCAGAGTCAGGAAGGCGTCGCGGCCATCCATCAGGTCACAGGAGAGCATGGGGTCGGGGTCAACGATAGGCGGCAGGGTGTTGGCCATGGGCCCGGAGTGAAGGTGGATCACAAAGAACACCTAGAGTGAGAAAGAAAACCAAAAACTATTCAAACATAAAAAACTTTCCCAATACTTTTAAATGACAAATAACCATGAAATGCTTGTTTATGGTTAAGTGAATTTAGCATTACTCAACACAGTCTGTAAAAATAAAACTAAGCCTGACCTCTTTGTGCTTCTCCATGGTGGCGTATAACTTCTGGGACAGATCATTAGCTACATTCGGCATCCCAGGCTTCTTCTTATTGGCTCGGCTCACGCTGCTCTTGTTTTTATTCGTCTTCTTGTTGTTCTTCTTCTTAGCGTTTTTGCTGTCACCTGGCGTACCCTGAGGGATATATACAATAACATATTAAAGAAAACATCCTATTTATATATTTTAATGATCATATCTTTTCATTATTTTAAGGGCAGACAGATTTCTACATTTGTCAAGTTGGTGTTAATTACAGGGAGTTTTACACTCATTAGTCTGTGCTCCTCTCTATCACTTTCTATCACATTAAAGCAATTCAAAATATACTGACAACAACATCCCAGTGTGTAAAGACGGAGGATATGCAAACATTACTACTGTCATTCTTGAATATTCAATATATGGACCCAATTCTGGAGTTTAAAATTCATATTTTCTCTCATGCATCATGAAATCATGATACAATATTTGCACCTCTGGAGTTTCAGAAGCAGCTGTGTTCTCCTCCTTCTTCCTCTCCTCCTCCTCCTGCTCCAGTTCTTTGATGCTCTCCTCCAGCACGTTCGGCCAGAAGTCGCCTTCAAAGTACGGCAGCTCATTGGCGCTGGTCAGTCTGTCCTCAGTCGCCTGTTTGAAGATGTCCTGAGAGAAAGAAAACAAACTCGTTTAGATGTTAAAAAAAAATACAAAAATGATCATCTTCTCTTCATAGTTTTAACACTTCTGCTCACACATGTAGACTCGTCCATCATTTATCTGCCTTACTTTGTAATCATGCAGGATCCTCTCAGCAAAAGCCTTGTCCAACATCTTCCTGTACCACTCCTGCAGTCTTTTAGGCTTAGGGATCTTCTGGTCGGGAGGATGGCAGTGGAAGATGTAGTCATCTCCTTCACTGGGGGGACACGCCCAGATGTGGCCCTGGGCGTACCTGAGGACAGAGACACAAACCAAAAGTCAGGCCAGAGAAACAATGAAGGCGTGTAGACCCTCTTACAGTTGGACCCTATTGCAAATGTTTTTCCCAAAAATATCTTTGCAATCTCGTAAACTTTGATGAGGTGAGTCCGAAAAACAGAAAGGTGACCCAACTCACCCGAGTTTCTTGACATATTCCAGATAGCCAATGAGGATCTCGTGGTACACCGCTGTTCGTAGAACCCGAGGTCTGAAGAAGTGAATACTGTCAAGGTATGATATGTACACCCGTCTGTGGAGGTCGAGAGAAACAAACATGGTCAACTTCACAGATGAAAAAACAAACACTAAAAGGCAAAGTCTATTAGGGCTGTCAGTTTTTAAGTTCAAATGAATTTCGGATGGCCAGGAACGCCCCTCCCACTGCGGGTCTCAGAAATCATCTTTTGCAAATTTATAGTCTAGTGAGTGTCCTCGTCACAACCGTGGATCTCTGTGCGGATCAGAAATGCGTCATCTTGAGATGCTTTTCCACTTGTGAATCCTGCATGACTTGTGAGACACCACAGAAACTACTTCAAATGGCCTGATGAGCCGACACAGAGACTGCAGCCTTGTTCAAACGTGAACTTTTTATCCCACATTTTCATGAATATTCTAATAAAAAGTGACATGCCTGATTCCTAGACTGTATGCTATTGAATAAGTTAATGCACAGACCTAGTGTTGGGGAATGGGCACTCAGAGCCGTACTCCTGTACGTGCATGCCAAAGAAGCAAACGTCCACGCCGTCAATTTCCTCAAATGCAAAAAGTGCTTTGGTTCTGTAAGGAAAGGCCTCAGGCATTTCACCCGTGTCCACAAACCTGCCGGAACAAACAAAAAAACAAACAGAAGATGTTCAAACCACAATGTGATGGAGGAGTTAGCACATTTTATCACAAACACTCAACATAAACTGTGGATAATAAACTAAATCACATGTTGATAAAGGATTTTCATTGAGGCTTTAAAAGCTTCTAGGAAACAAAAGTCATGAGAAGCTTGAGAAGTTGCCATGTTTGTCACTGCTTTAAAGACTCAAGAGAATAATGGGACAATTCAAGTCAAGTGGCCCTGAGTCAATAAAAAGCCAATGGCCTTAAATCAGTTACCCTGAAGATAACAGGTTCTTGGATCAGGTCAGATCTCTGCCAGGATGGGATGACCATCGCACACTTTGATCTCATGTGAAGTGACAGTGAACAACACTCAGGTTTCGGGGAGGGTGTGCACACACAGGTTCCACAATTAAACTGAGTGCATATAAAATCTTTATAGAGGACGTTCAGGGACAATAAAAATGACCTGAGGACAAATACAAACTGTATCAGTGTCTCTACGGATCAAGGAGGTCGAGACTGGCTGTCTACATCATTATGTCCTCCCTAATCTTCACTGTTGACCCTTTGGTTGTTCGCTTATATGACCCGGGTATTTTTAGTATGTAAATAATAATTAACCTGTCTGAATTTAAACTGATGCTTTGTTGGGAAACGTGAAAATCGTAAGCTCATTGTTGTTAGTAGCGCTCGTACCTGGCTTTCATGCCTGGTTTCACCTCCACCGTTTTGTCGGAGCTCGCCACCACTCGCACAAACACTTCTCCGGCCTCTGGGTGGTTCTGTCTCTTCAAGTATTTATTCACACGGTCCTCTATGTACATTCCCAATCGTGTCGACTGCAGCCCTACAGTGAAACAAGCACACGGGGAGAAATATTTCACAGCTGTCAGTTCTGTTGACTTTTTGGGTTAAAAGAAAAACAGGAGGTTTCATTAAATCTACAAAAACCTGCAGTAGCCTTCAATTTAGACAAAGTATTCGTGTGAAGTCATGAGACCTCTAATCCGTTGGCATCCTATGTCATAAAAGGTCAGATATAGTCTCCAGGGCTTAAATAAACCAAGGAACAACACTAGTGAAACCACAAAGCCAACAACCACAACAACAAGAAACGAGGCTGCCACTGCAGGAGCAGCCACAGAGAGACATGTGGTGCACATGTGCACACGGAGGTCTTCTACATTGTCTTGTGAGAAAAAAACTGCAGTAATCCGTTTAAACTGTGAACAAAACATTACTGGTATGATTGATCTGAGGACGTGTACTAACTTTTTGCAGAGAACTTGTTTTCCTTTCGTGTTTTTCCACTCTTCTTCAAACAGTTGTCACAGATGAATCTGGAAAGGAAACAGATAAGATAAGGTGCTTGCTCCTTTATTAGTCCCACAACAGGGAGATCTGCAGTGTTACAGCAGCAAAAACAACGGCCCTGCTTACACCTGATTTTAAGATGCATCTCGGGTGATCAGATCACAAGCAGACAGCACTAAGTACAGGTGTAAATGACCAGCGCTGAGATCTGATCAGTCAAACCACACGTGGGGAGAGTCTGGGATGCATGTGACCTCATATCTTTTGTAGTGTGAGCGCTAATTTGTCTTGATGCATCAATAACAACAGAAAATATGTCATAAATTTTTCAAGGGTTTATCTCCGTTCTCTCACCCGGCGCTCATTTCCAACTGGTAAACCACTTTGTCCTCTCACCTGAGACAGTTGGAACAGCCCCTGCATGTACAATAGTTTATGAACCCTTTCTCTGTTCTTTTAGTTAACTTTACTGTTGACAAAATCTGTCGCTGTTCTGGTGAGTTACGTGACAACTGTGCTGCCCTGATGTTGACGCGGTGACATCTGAACACAAGTGATCGGTAGGACGGTTTGGAGACGCATGTTAAATACAGGTGTGAATACAGATGCAGCTCAGATATCTACTCGTGATCCGATCACTAAAAAACACACCCAAATAAGAAGCAACAGGAATCAGTAGAAAATATCATTTAAATATGAGAAAATAAGAACAATATAAACAGAGGAAATACAGAAATACACAGAAACAGCATCTAAATAAAAATTGTCACTAATACAATTAATTCAAATTCAACTAAATCAATGATAAAACTCTACAAAATAAACAGAGGTTGACTCTCACCCAGATGGCCAAATGACCTCGTAGTGTAAGACGCAAATCTGGTGCATCTTCCGTCCACAATCTTTACATTCAACGAACCTGAAGAAACACAAACACATATACACAATACTTGAGACGTTTCCACATTTTGACCCTGACTGAGGGTCAAATGTTCAAAAAGCAAGTCCTAAATATTACACACACAACAATTTTCCAGTTTTCAGAACTGTCCACATCTTGTTCCCAGTGTGGATAATCTGTATGAACGTTGATGAATGTCTCAACTGCTCAGGCAGAAAGCAACACAAACATCTCCATTCAACTTTATGTCCCTCCGGTCGTTACGCACTTGTAAGCGAGCCAATACAAGAGCGCCTTTGTGGGAGGGTTACGGGTAAAAACTGTGCATATTACTTCTCCTGAATCCTAGTCATAATGTTAAAGACAATCAGAGTAGGTAGGACCCGTTGGACAGTTTGGACTCAGCAGGTGGTGCTGCTGAGTTGCCCTCAGGCTACACTGACATTAAAGTGATTGATCAGAGAGAAACACATGCAGACTGCACACACAAAAAACTAACAACAACAAAGCCAGATGTGGGTGGCAGGAAAAAAAGCTTTTCAAAGATGTGATCAGTAACACATGAGTCGGAAAAGAGGAGATTAATTTCTGTCTTCAGGATGTGGAGCATGTGTCTACTCACGGTTCAGGGTCGAGTACGTCATTCTTCTTCCGTTCAAACTGATCTTTCGATATCATCCTGAGGAGTCGGCAAAAGGGAAGAGAGAAACATTAATGACATAATAGTAACGGTGATTGTTTCTAAAATGTGCAAATGAATCTCAGCCCTAAATCCAGTGAATAAGCTAAATAATAAATACTGAGTAACATTACAACCAGCTTCATGTGAGCAATGAGACAGTTACAATGGCTGAAGACAGATTCTTTGCACTATATAAGAAACTAATTGGTTGGACGTTGGGATTAGAATTAAAAAAAGATTTTAAAATACTATAAAACATGACAAAAAGGGTTTGGGTCCATTAAAACTGACCTGGTGTCAAAAATTTGACAAGTTCCAGAAGAAACAAAAAAAGACAAAGAGTCCTTCTAACAACATGTTTCTAATCGTACTTTTTTCTGGCAGCATGTTCATTAACAGCCAGTTTACTTACGTCTGAGGCTGTGCGGGATCATCTCCTAACGTCACACTCTCTCCTTGGATCTCATTGAAGCATTTTTCACAGAAATGATACCTGAAATAAAACACACTCGGTTTTAGAAATGTACCTGAACACCAGTTAAAAGCAGATCTTTGCAAGTAACAATGCAATGCTGAGTATTTCAGCTACTTGTGTGTGTGTGTTTCTAATACAACTGTGCACAAAATAACACCAGTTTTTTTTTATGGTTTATAATAGAGAGCAGTGAATCCCTGAACTCCCATTGAGAGCGTAAATGGACTGCACCGCAGGAGCCTCACGCAGTCTGTCAGGCAATGCTGTTTCACTACTGCTGCTGTGCCCAGTCAAAGTGTGGAAAAAAAAAGATGGTGCAGTTCCCTGGTTTATACAGCAGGGGGTGCAAAGGAACGAGGTGGAAGCCTTGATGTGCTGGATTTCATCAGAGAGGAGAAGGCAATGATGGGCAAAGGCTGTTTGTGGCCTTAACCAAAACATTATATTTTCATCTGGCGTACACGAGCGGGGCCGGCGACGTTGAATCCACTCAGTCACAAGACGCCGAGAGAAAACAATTGACGCTCTGCTTTTTTAAATTATTATTTTTTTATTGCTTTCGGTGTCTGATGGTCTTTGGGGGTTTCAGGTCTTCAGAGTCTTTGCTGCAACCTGGCAGTTAATAAATGTTGCGAGCTAAACCATTTCGGAGTCCCACGCTGTGCCAGGACTGGGAGGCAGAGCCATTAAAGCCGTAGCTGTCAGGATGACAGTGCTGCCTGGATCACAGATGTCCCTCCAGAACTACAGAGACACAGAACCGAGGCTGCGGGGGACAGGCAGCACAGTTCAAATGACTGCATTCACTGGCCATCAAAACACTAAATAATGGTGTGGTGAAGTGTGACGCAAATGATTTCTCTGAGATGACAATGTTTTTTTTTGTTTTGTTTTTTACCCAAGAACGAGCTGAACTCAAAGCCCCCCCGATACCTGCAAAGATACACATGACAAACACATTTATTCACACACTCACACACACACACACACACACCTGTTCTGGTAACTGTAGTATGTGCCTCCGGTCGGTATGGTGCAGAGCTGCTTGCCATAGCAACAGAGGGTTTGAGGGGAGAACTCGTACTGCAGACACAAAAGCAAGGACAACGGAGGTTAACATGTTTCAAAGGAAACAAAACAATTATATATGTATTTTTTTTTATCAGAAGTAAAAAAATCAATTCAAACTTTGGTTTAGCATCTACATTTGTCTCATCGATCAGCTAGTGAGGGATGATGTTGACTAAATGTGGAGAAAACACTAAAATATTGACCACTTTGATGCATCTTACTGAACTGAATAAACTGTTTTTGAGTGTTTTAAAAACTAAATTCAAAAGTTAAAGCTGATTTGACGGAACATAATTAACAACCCATCTGTTAAATAGAGAAGACAAACGAAAATTAGGTCCCTCAAATCAAGGTGCAGTGATGGCGTTTTTAACTCCCCCAGTGTCCGCTTGCTCCATCTCACCTTCCTCCCACAGCAGTAGCCCAGGCCCTGCATCACAGGGTCGATCTCCGACTCGAACACCTCGGCCAGCTTGGAGCAGTACTTGTAGACACGGGAGGTCTTGCGGTTGTAGAGCCAGGCATTGTTGAACATCAGCCAGACGTCGTCCACATACTGCCAGGGTTCTTGGTACTGGCCCGTGTCAAGCTTACGCTTTATTGTGGACAGGTCTATTGGGTTCTTGACTATGTCAAAGTAGTCCTGGAGACACAAGGACAAGTTGAATTTTACACATTAAAAGAGTTAAAACAGTGCAGCTGTGACTTGTATACAACCACAATATGTTGTGTTTAGGCAGAAGGTGCTCGTGTGCTACACACCGGGATGCCCAGGAGCATGGGGTCTACTGGTTGTCTGAAGGGCAGCGACTCAGGGTCCTGCCTGTAAAGTGACTCCAGAGTCGGCATCAGAGCCTGACGCAGCTCCTCGGGCTTAAAGACTGAAAAATAAAAGCAATGGAAAGGAAAGGTAAGTGATCCACAAGAGAGAGGAAAGGTCTTCAATACGAGAAAACTGTGGTAAAAAGAGAACAGAAGAGAAAAAGGGGAAGTGTAACACATCAGGACAAAGACAACAAACTCCACACAGAGTGAAACTGTTGACCTTTGGGAAACAAGTATAAATCCTGACCGAGTTACATTTTCTGATCTGCATTACATCACCAGTTTCTAATTATCAAGCACCAGACTGCCACATCAGCATGACGTTACAATCCTGAGCCTGACCATTGAAAAGTGCACATCAGATGTTTGATTATCTCCCTATTAAGTGTGTACCGCTCCTTGCCAGTAAATCAATCAGAACTGAAATGATACACCAGCTGGTCCTTCTGTGGGTGTAATGATTTGTTGAGTATATTCTTCCAGCAGGTGCAGAGCTTGTTGATTATTTTTGTGAAACACTAGCGAGATCAAAGAAAGCTAACAGGAGCCTGGACACTGCTCAGTCAGTGCCAGACTAATGATGCTGTAATTAATGGTCAGCGAAACTGGAAGTGGTGATGATTACAGGGAAAATCCAAATCTCTCTTTGCTTATTGAGAAGTGTTTGTTTCTATCAGTCGGTTTAAATCTGCGCTTCGCTTCAGACTCACTTTTCCGCCGTGACTGCGAAGGCGATGAGGAGGTTGTGCCGTTAGCTCCGCCCTCTTCCTCTTCTTTGGGTTCTGTCTTCATTTCCGGCTTCTTCTCCTCCACCTCCATCGGCTCTGGCTTCTCCTCTGGCTCCTCCTTCTTCACCAACATCGAAGCAGAGTCATCCTCAGTCTGAAGACAAACAGGCAAGTGACTCATTGCACTACAGCCATGTTGTACAAGTTAAGGGGCATTTGTCTCCCATTAATTAACGACTTTAATGATCTGTAGGCATGTGTTTTCCTTTTCATTTAGGATTAATTGAGGGGTTGTGTGTCCGGCTGTTAGATAGTTTACGATAAGAGAGTTAAGCAAATGCTATGGGATGCACAGTGTTTGCTCTTCAATGCACTAGTTTCCTGCTTTATTCAACAGTTTGGTACCATCGGCAGTGAAGAAGAAATAAACTCACTGGACACTGACAACAAAATATTTGAAAGAGCATAATGTCAAATGTCTGAATAAACTGATGATCATGTATGATGGTTTGTACAAAATGCTAAATTATGCTACAAACTTTATCAATACCCAAAGGTCAAACTAGTTTGCCACCAAATCATACATGTAACAAATAATACAGACAATGATTCAAACAATAAAAACATGACATTTGATCCATTATATACAGCTAAGGACCTCCTCAGGTCACTCACTGAAGGAGCTTTGAAGTCCATTAAAAACACAGAAGGATTGTCTTCTAAGTTCAGGTCAGTTTGTATTTCACTAAGCTTCATTTAACAGAAAATGAGAGGTAGATGAATTACTGGACATCACTAGTTAGTCTGTGTGACACATAGGTAATGACTGTGCAATGAAGCAGGTGTGCAGACTTATTGGAGCCAATTCCAACCTCAATCGGGTTTTTAGATGATGCCCGACCATCTGAAACCATCAGTGCTTCCATAAAAGCCTATTAATGGTTTTTATTTGTGTGTGTCCCCAGCTCACCTCCATCTTGGGTTCAATTTTGCCGCCAGCGGCCTCAAACTCCTGTTGGTCATGGTGCGTCTCCACTTTGACCTCCTGGACAGGCAGGTC
>OOFC01014906.1:0-16452 GCA_900323345.1 Pseudochromis fuscus
AGGTCAGAACAGAGCATTGGAGCATCCCAAAATAACCAGGAACATAGTCATCTGTCTGTCGGCCCTGTGTGCTAAACAAAGGGATTCTTTTAAATGCTACTGACAAAGCATTACATTCCAAAGGCCTGGTGAAAGTCACTTCAATCAATGCAACTTAAATATCGGTTAAGAATCAGTCAGGGTTTGGTATATTTTTTTAAGAAATCGAGCTAAAATCTTCTTTCTACACTCGTCACTGGCCAAATACCACACACTGGTAAAGTTTACTGGACAAGCTCGCATTTCTGTTATAGGGCATTCTCTTAAGGGGCTGCTTGAGACAAAGAGAGGTTAACCAGCAACATTTTAATTTATATACTGTACAAATGATTGTGAAGTGTCCTGTATGAAAAAAAAAAGAGAAAATGTCATCAGTATTTACTGGGGTTGTTGATATCTGTCTGTCCTTGGTATCACTAGCCCCCCTCTTTCACTCCCTTTCCTCTTTGTAGTTAAACATCTGTGGGGTGCACAGTGTTAAATATCACCATTTATTTTTTTGAAATCTGTACAGTGTATATAATAATATAAATGTGTATATAAAACAAAGATACTGCTGGTCTTGTGTTGTCATAAATTGTTCGGAAGATTGTTTTTAGTTTTTAGGCGATGTATTACATGCACAGTTTTATAGGAGGTATTCAAACCCTTTAGTTTAAATAGAAGAACCGTACAGGAATGTAAAAATATTCAATGACTTGTCCTGCATTTAAAAATCTATTGAATAAAAAAGAAGGGTTATCCACTTAATGTACTTAAGCTATCAAAAGTAGAAAGTAGTTGTGAAAATGAAAATTAACAGCCTCATAATGTTGCAGCTGGAGGTGGAGTACTTTAATTTTACTCTGCACAAAATGAATCGGAGGGTCTGTGATATGATTCACAAGATGGGATTTGAAGATTTAGATTTAATGCAGTTTTTTTCTGTTACATTTTTTAAACACTTGCTTTACAAAGTTATGTTAAGATTTTTGAAGTCAAGGTGGAGCTATAACCAATGGATCTCAATAGGAACTGCTTTGTTTTGTAAGAGAGGCAAATCCAGATATGAAAACTAACAGAAAGCTGTCAAATATAATGCTGAGAAGAAAAAAAAGTACAATATTTCCATGTGAAATGTTAGGGCATAAAAGTGTAAGGTGATTGAAAAGAGAAAAATTCAAATCAATTCAATGTACTTGAATAGATTTATTTAGTTACTTCCCACCCCCATGCAAACACCACAGGCAGATGTTTGACATCATAGACTTTAAAATTTCCAGCCAGTTTCACAGTTACTGCTAATTCACTGCTATAGACCCAGCTCAGTCTAATTTAAAATTCCTGATATCAACATCAACATTTGCAGAAGTTTAATTGCAAATACATGAACCTCCTGATAAAGTTATTGCAGACACTGCAGGAAAGCCACAGACACATTTGCTCTCTATTTTCCTGATGCTTCTTTTCCAGCTAAAATAAGGCTTCGGTTTTAAGGGTAATTATTGTGGATCTTCAGAATCAGTGCTGATCTCTAGAATTAAGAAAATTGCCTGCACTGCCTCCTACACACTGAAGTTTCATTGCAACTTCAACACAAGACAAAAAAAAAGAAATAAAATTGTGTATGTGTGTGTAATGACAGAGGGTGTTTATTTTACCAAGTTATCTAACACTTCCATCCTTAAAATTAAACCTGGCAATCCTCCCCTCAGCAGTTTTACTTTTGCGCACCTTGCTCTCCACGACAAGACAAGACAAGACAATATGCAGGCTCGCAGAGCTGCTGCTGGTGGTGGTGGTGGTGGTGGAAAAAGGAAACAAAAAGCACATGAGATTGAAATTCCAGGGGAGCAGAGGGTGACGGTAGGGCTGAGGATAAAACAGAGAGCTGTCACGACACAGAAAGCAGCAGTGGAGGATGACAGGAGCGCTGGGCTACAGATAGGCACAGTGGGCGTGCGTGGGCAACTGATGAATATACACTCCAAACAAGCCTCAGAGCAATAAAGACATGAATTGTACTTCCCCTGCATGTGGGATCTCAAGGTGGTCTCCTTTTTTTCTTTTAAAGCAAGGAATTGTGACAGCCACTGTGGATCACAACTACAGTAGTAGAAATACTATTCAGATTTTTAAGTAAAAGTACAACAATGACAGAAAAAAATCAACATTGAAATTTCTTCTTCAGTATATGATGCAGAGGTATAAACTGTAGAATGTACTTAAACAATCAAATTTGACTGATCAGTGTTATTATTATATATT
This sequence comes from Pseudochromis fuscus, assembly GCA_900323345.1. Taxonomy (NCBI): domain Eukaryota; kingdom Metazoa; phylum Chordata; class Actinopteri; family Pseudochromidae; genus Pseudochromis; species Pseudochromis fuscus. The sequence goes on from OOFC01014906.1 coordinate 2,287, forward strand.
TGCATTATATTATTAGGTTACCTAGTGATGTATGTGCTACATTTTACTGTTGCAGCTAGTCTAAGTTGATCTAGATTTAGTTTCTTTATGTATTTTAGAGCAGTGGTTCACAGGGCAGGGATAAAGGCCCCTCCACTGTAGGTCACAACATTAGCTTGAGGGGTCGTCTGATGATTAATCAGAGAGACTAAAAAAAAAGAAAGTAACAAACTTTTCCATGTATTGGTGTTCATCTTTGGGATTTTTCCCTGGCTTTTGCTGTTTTTGTGTGTTCTTGGATAATTTTAACTCTTCGAGGCCCGACCTGTTCTCACTTTGGTAGACAGACCAACAGCTCCCACACATGGCCCCAGACACTGTTTTGTTTTTGTTTTTTTAAAAATTAGGTCACAATAGTAAAATGTTGGGAATCATTCATGATGGTTCAAGAAACACATCTCATTTGTTGCTGTGCTGGAGCACACGTAGCCTACTTTAATTTCCATCAGTGATTCAGAAAAATAATGAGACAGATGGCAAAAAATACAGAGGGCAACCCTTTTGACATAATTTCTGCCTATTTTACAACAAGCTAAGATTTTTTTTTTAAATGGTTACTTACTCATCATATTTCCCTTTTAAAAATCAAGAGCAAAAAAAAAAAAAAAATGCATATGACCATGTGTCTCAGTCTCATATCTGTAATACCTCCTTGTTTGTGTAACACCTAGACTGCAGATCATGTGTGCATTATAATTCTGTGGACGTACACAAGCAAGCCTGTCATCTGTTTTGAGATTCTGAGCACATCTCCTGGCCAGAGGGCATTTCCCTTCTGCACTCAGTACAAGGTTCCAGTGAACCGACATGACACACAGCCGGACAAGAAACGTTCCCCATAGCCAACATATGTTGATCCAGTGGCGGAGGAGAGAAGAATAACCTTGTTTATGTGACTTTAAGCAAAAAGATTATGTGGTTTCAATGAAAACTTGGCTTTATAGAGAATTTCACTGTTACTTTGTCTCAGAAAAGCTACACATGCATGCACACACACACGGCCAAGTCCATGGCTAACATCTCTTTCATCCAAATCCAGTCCTTTTGAAACAGTCGGGTGATTGTTCTATTTTTTCTGGGTGCTTGCAACTCCGATTTCCACCATTTTTGCCACTGGACTCAGGATCTCATCAGACGACCAGTAAAATAAATATAGCAGCTGTGAACATGTGAATATTTTGGCCCTGTACTTTATATAAGAAATATGTCAGGAATATGTGGTTTTGAATGAGCCATTTATCACAGCTATCAGGATCAGCAGGTGCTTCAATTTGACACAGAAACTTAGGTGATCTGCTACCATCTAGTGTCTGTGAACAGGCACTGCAGGCAGCACAACCTTCATTGTGTAACAAACACATACCGTCAATCATGTCCTCCAGTCATGTGATCCAACATGACTGGAGGTATGCTGTGGTAAGGAAAGGTAAGATATGAATGAAATAACATAGGCAGAAAACAGTCACACATCAAAATTCATTAAATAATCCATCATGACTGCAATAGGCACACGGAAATCATTGTACACATGAGCTTGCTGCTATTTATATCAAAGCTGGATTCATCAATGAGCACCTAACACAGAGCGTTTTGAATTACATATTTACAGTACAATGCAATATACAACACCTTCCTCATGGAGCCACACAGAAGATACAGTGGAACATACCTTTTAGTTCATAAAGGCTCGTGTGTGTTTGGATTTTGTACGATGTTTTGGACATTTTGCTGTGTGTACCTCAACACTGCTGCAATGTGAGGATTTTCCTGGAGGCCTACAACACCTATATATACTCAGTGCCCCCTTTAATGAGTCTCTGTGAAGGTCTGGACAGCCAAGGACATCATCACTGGCTTTCTTTTTCCAGGTACTCCAGGCTGGGAGCATCCAACCTCTGCTCCTGGTTGCGGTTCTTTGTGAACTCCTTCAGCATGTCCATGACCTCTCCTTTGTAGACGTCAGGGGTGGGCTGAGCTTCTGCAACAGAAGAAAAAAAGAACGGGTTTGATAATTTTCAGTTTCCAAGTTATCCTCTTTAAAATCACAATTGGTTAAAAAGCAAAATATATTGAATTTTAGATGCTATATTTTATGCAAGAAGATTAATTATGAGGCAGATGGCTGAAGAGCGATGGGCACACAGAAGGGAGCCCCTCTGCGTCACCTTGGTCTATTTTAGGAGAACCTGAGAACAATAAACTGAAAGGCTGACGTAGCATGAAATTTTGCTTGTGAGGACACCACATGAACGTTTCATCTTGAAATAACAGGAACAAACAGCAGCACCAGTTTCTTATGTCGCAGACACTCTGATTTTATTGCCTTTATTGACAAAAATAAAAGGTGCATGAGTGATGTGTGTGTGACCTTGACAATTCTTTACATTTCAAAAACTACCTCACTGAATAACTATTTGTTTTGATAAAGTCAGACTGTGACAGTTTTTTGTTTTTTGTCCAGAGCTGCTGCTGATTAAATATTTTGTTCTCACACTGATTGTGTTTTTCAGCTGTTGTGCACTGTAAAACTGACTACTAATTGAATCAATCAAGAGCAAATTAGAAAAATAAAATGGTAAGTTATTCTGGGACAGTGAATGAGCTCTCAGGGTGAAGCTTCTGCCATAAGAGACTATTAAAAAGAAAGAGATTTGAAGTTAATTTGTAAGCAGAGCTGTTTATTATTTCAGCATCATCAGCCATGAATGAAACAAAACAAGGTCTTTTGTAATTATTATACCCACTGGAGTTTTCTCGCCTTTTGTTTCTTCAGTGTGAGTTCAAGATTAGTATGTGTAACTTCTTTGTTGCTGTTAACACGATTCAAAGAAAATATTATGCATTTTCAATTTGGATAAAAATAAACCGTGCAATGCTGAAATAATTTTATGCCATTAAATATTTAAACATTTCCCAGTGTGACTCAAACTATATCCAGTTTCTTTTCAGTGTTTGAAATGTCTCTTTACTGGAGTTCATACTGTTCATTGTTAGCTCATTAATTAACTGACTTGCTCCAGTGTTTATGTATTTATTTGGAAGAAACTAAAAATGTGAAAACAATGCAACAACAAGTTGGGGGGAAAAAAACAACATACAAACACATATTTCCCATCTTTCATTTCAGCTAGTGTTTCAGATGTTGGGTGCATAAGGAAAGAAAGCTGCATTTTCAGTGTTTTTATGGGTGTGATGGCATAAAATCAACAGTGAGGTGTTGGACGACATAAGCTGAGTGATGTGATTTTATTAAGTTTACAATAAAGGGGATAAGTCATCTCTAATGTTTTGCAAATCTATATAAAATTACCAAATTAATAATGACTTACAATAGCCGGTGAGCCAAATATTGTGTCTCAAAAACTGTGTGAGATACCGCAGGCAGCATTACATGTTTATAAGGAGAAGCCTGTCAAAGGAAAAGAACTATTCTTTCACCTGTTGCCCAGTAGTAGATGTCCCAGTCATTGCTCGGTTCATTAATCAGTCTGTCATACTGCCGCAGCTGGTGCTCACTCATTGTGTTCAGGTATCGCTTTGCAAAAAGGCTACAGGAGAGATGGAGAATTCATTACAGTCTGGGTCTTCTCTCTGAATGGAAAATCATAGTAACTGCTGGTGAATAAATGGCATAAAAGAAACCTAAATGAGAAAAGGCCTTCATATGGAACAAAGAGACCTAGAAACTGAAGGACAAGGTCACATATCATCAAGTCTTACATGCTCTTATATACATTGAAACTGTTAATTTTGGTAAACAGTGTTTTCTGAGAGGAATAGTAACGCTCAAAGAAACTTCTGTATTAAAAAGACTTCAGAAAATAGCAGCATCATCTGAGTGACATGGACAGGGATGCCTCGTAACAAGCTCAGCTGATCTAACAGATGTTTGCACAGACATACGATAATGGAATTTGTTTTCCATCACCTACACTGAAAAAGCTTCAATAGAGAGTGATTAATAGAACAATTATTGGGGAAAAATGGGATCATGAATACTTTTGACTTGAGATATGTTCCTTTAAACATAAGGTGGCAAAAACAACCAACAATCAACTGTGCAGCTAAATGACAAAAAGAGTACAGTTTAATAACCTGAGCAATATGCAGTTCTCCAACATGCCCCTCTTGCGACTCTCGTAGAGAAGTCGACGTCTCTTGATGTCAGCAGGCTCGTCCAGCTTTGCCTCCCAGGGGGGCAACGGGATCTCAATCAGGTCACCCTTGGTGTCATCAGGAGCGTCTCCACGGTAACCACGAGACGACACCAACCCTGTGACTGCTGGTCTCCACGCTGCCTGGCATACCCCTGTTATCAGCTGACAGACAACAAATAAACATTTGGACAAGTCAAGCAAATTACTGTGTAATCTGTGAAAAATTTGTTTTAAAATTCTGTTCAGTTCTTCAGCTGGCATATATTTGTCCAATGTCACTACATTAAGTTGTACCAGTTACATATATTTTACCTAACTTTAACTTAGAGGAGTTGAACATGTAAAATTATCATCACCTTCAGTCACATAAAAGTTGTTATACTGTCTGAAATTTGTAGGTCACACTTAAACAGAATAATTTGATCTGTCAGTTTCAGGGTTGGTATTATTCTCAACTTTCAACCTTTTTTTACACTCAAGTTCTGAAACTGTGGAATGAATGGAATTAAGAAGTGTTCAAAAATGTAAGCAGAACATTTTGATTCATGATACATCAATATAACCATATGTGAAACTTTTTAATCAAGCCATTAACACCCTCTTTTCAATTAAGAAAAGTATTTCCTGTCTATAGAATTATACTATCATTACAGTAATTATGTCACATTACATTGCTATATTATGATTGTTATTATAGTTTTTAAATTTATGAATCATGGTCATTTTGATAATATAGAATACATAGATCCATAAAAATAAGTAAGTCATTAGTATTTTTTAGTAAATGCAGTTTTAGTTTATTTTAAGATTAGATAAGAAAACCTTGAAATATATGGTGCTACAGAAGAAATGTCTAATCTCTCTAAAGATTGTTTCCATAAAAAGGATGTAAAGAAAAAAAATATATAAACATTTGCTTTCCTTTATAAAACACACACACACACACACACACACAAACTGTTCTCTTTACACGTGCTGTCTTGTTATATATGCTGTTTTGTTTGACTACAGTACAGAGCAAAGCAGAGGTGAGTTGCATAATATCACATGCTGCCTCGTTGTACAACTGTTTACTTCTGGGTTGTACAACTGTCCTCCAACAAGACACGTTTGTATATTTATATGTTCAAACATATAAAGGTTACATCTTCAAAAAAAAACGAGGTGTAGTTTTAAAATATTATTAATCTGTTGATACAATTAAATTATTACATCACACTAATCATTTCAATCATACCGTACACAAGTCGTCGATGAGCTCTGACGGCTATACTACTCAGATTTCAAACAAAAACGAGAACAAATGCAAGTAATTAATTATTGTATAACTCACTCTTTTGCCAACAGCAGAACACAGCATTTTGACCTTCTATCCTGAAACGCTGGGAGATTTGATGTGCACCGTCTTCGACGTCAACTCGTTTTAAGTGTCAGAAATTACACAAGGAGAGTTCACGTCACCGGAAACTGCCGACGGACGAAAGTACGCTGCGCACAGATGTCGCCATATTGTAATATATATGAAAATCTATGAGGAAAACGTAATTGGCGACAGTATTGTATAGTTGTGAGTTGCTATTTAATTGGTTAATTTCACTCTTATATCATCACTGTGACACCAAATTAAATCAACCTCTTATGGGCAGAACTTGAAGTGTTTTGACCCTAGGAACTAAATATTTATTGTTGTTCCCCACCGGGTAAATATACCTGGCGCACTCAAATGTACTGAAAGATTAGCAATATTAGCATAGCTGATCAAAGAACGAGCATGTTAGAAATTAGTTTTAGTGCAAACTCATACGTTAAACACCGTGCTTGTTTTTCCAAAGTGTTTATTAAATATACATTTTTAAAATCTTAATCCGTCTGTCACAGTCTCGGTTTTTTTAATTTCGTTTTAGCTACAATATCGTTTTTTGCGAGCGGAACGTAAACGTTAGCTCTCCCAAAAAGCGTTACTATAGTAAAAAAAATCCTAACTATTAAACGTGCACCTGTTGTCGGCATGCACTGATCATTTGAAAAGAGCGTGTGTGCAAACTGATACTGCAAAAACGTAACTGCAGTGTTCAGCTTAGGCCCACGGGATGGCTGCAGCAGGACCAAACACCTCTGAAAAGGACCTCATGGATGTTTATGGTGGCCTGGATCAAAAGGATGAGGTGAGCCTGACACGAGAATATTTCTCCTCGCAGCAAACGCATCAGGGAGACCCGTTCACATTAACAGGGTATTCAGATCCATATACATGCATCCGCTCTTGACATTGTGTTTCATTTTGTGCCCACAGAGTGAAGTCTGGTGAAAATACTTTCACTTAGTTTATATTTGGTCTCTTTCGTGTGCATTACTATTCCCCAAACAAAAAATGTGCCAGATCATGGATAGACCATATTTTGGAAAATCCCTAAAAATGACTATCACTATAAATAACTAAATATGGGAATCAACCCCTATCCTTCCACATTTCGTGCTGTTACAGCTGCTTTTGAGCCCGAGAATTTCTATTTCTTCTTACAGTTTTTTGTTTACTCATGCTGTGTACATGGAGATATACAGGTGCGTGAGGTTAACTGATTGATATTTTCTATCCTACACAGGATTTGGAAAGAATTGCTGAAGCAAATGAACTCTTTGATGCTGTCCTAACTGGTTCAGTTGATCAAGATAAGAACGCCACTAATGTGGCCTCATTAAAGGACACACCAGATAAAGAGAAGGAAAAGTTATCACAAATAAAACCCCAAAAAGGAACAAACTCTCTGAAGAGACTGTCTCTATATATTGGGAATTTCTCCTGGGTGAGTAAAACCCTCTCTGTGTCAATATTGTTATGTTGCAATGGCCAATACAAACCTGTAAAGTTTGTTATTTTTATTTATTTTCTTGAATCAACATGCATTGGTAACTCAGATGTGGTTTTAAACTGCAACCTGCATCCTTCATTCAGCCAAAACTCATTTAAGTGTAGAATCATCTCATTTCAGGTATTTAGGAGGAATTGGGAAAAAAAAACAAAAAAAAAACCCTGCTTTTTGGATAAGGCCTCTGCTTTCATTATAAGGAATCACCTCTAGAATTCTATTAATACACCCTATTTCATATGACAGGTCACAAATTGGCATTTGAAGGTTAAATTATAGTGAGTCGAGGTTAGATTTAACACCCGCTTTTAATGACAGTGAGCATTTCAAGTTTAGATTTTTAATATATGTATTTTCAGCTGCTTCTCCACATAAACCAAGAGGACTTGCTCTGTACTGCATATGTGTTTGTTTTGTTAATCAGCACAGTAACAGTCACACAGACTATGACTCACATGTTACTATTTACTCTTTAGTCATTTTATTTTTCCCATGTCCTGAACCTGTTAATAATTGCAGTGGACATCTGACAAGGACCTCGTGTGCATGGCCCAAAGGTTGGGTGTGAAGGACATTGCAGAGATCAAATTTGCTGAGAACAAAGTTAACGGTCAGTCAAGAGGGTGAGTGTTTGCAGTTGGTGTGCTTCTGAAATATGAAGAAATGTATTATTCAAAAAGGAAGCTGTGTTTTGATGTTAATGTTGGAAACCTCACATGTATCGTTTCTTTTACTCTCTCATACAGTTATGCAGAAATGGTGGTCACCTCGGAAGAGTCACTAAAAACATTGTTGGAAAAAATACCCCAGTGTAAACTGAATGGGGAAAGGATAGATTGTCGCTTTGCCACTCGCCAGAATCTCACAGTGTTTGAGGACATAGCAAGTAAACGTAAGAGCATTTACTGTGAGCATTTACTTTAAATGGCATTATGAAGCGTCATGATTGTCATCTCTCACAAAAACAATGTGTTCTTTACAGGTATACCACTGCGTGTTAATTCCAAAGATGCCAAGGAAACAGATTCTTCAGATAAGATCCCTTCATTGTTATCACAGGAGCACAGCACACCCCCTATACCTCCACTTTTCCCATCGCATCCACTTGGAAATAGGTTTCCTTCATTACCTGGCTCAGTTTTTCTTCCTCCACCTTCACAGTTCCCGCATATGCCTCAACCAGTCCCTCCGCCCATGCCGCCCTTTTTGTTCCCTCCCCATCCCCCACTTGTCCCAAGCCAACCATCTCCCAGTCTGCATATAAATCCTGCATTCTTCAACCCAGCACAAGATGGGCACAGCAGCAAAGCTTACAGCCAACAAAAGTGAGAAAACATGCTTTTTTATTTTTGAATCCAATGAGAACTGTAAATTATGTTATATTTAGATGAAACGTGCTTTGGAAAGTGGATCTTAAAAGCTACATAAAACCAGAATACAGAGAGAAAGACAAAACAGTAGACAAAACAGTAAAGCACATGGTACCTACTATAGATAATACAACAAACTGGGATTGTGACTTATGTGGCAATGATTAAATTATTTTTTTGCTCCGTATGACAATGATCTGTCTGTTTTACAGACACACACCTCAAAGTACAGATGGAGATTTTGAGGAGTTGATGAACAGAAATAAAGTGATTGCCAGCAGTGCCATCACCAAAGCTGTGTCTGGAGCAACTGCTGGTAAGTGCACCTGATCAGGTTTTGTGAAGTGCAAGAAAGAACACTTAAAGGACTGGCCCCTACCTATGACTGATAGACAGATGGGAAAATATAGAGCTGTTCCACACCCATCTTATAGTAGAATTGAAAAGTAAATAGATGTTTTTTACTGGAGTGGAAGACCATGTTTTTTAACTGGTACACTCAAAAACAAACATTTATCCTAAAGCCTTTCCAGCATTAGTTTGTTCGTCTGCTTTTGGTCATTGTCATCCTGAAAGGTGAACCATCACCACGATCAGGTTTTGTCCATTCTGCTGCAGTTTTTTTTGTCAAGGTACCCCTCTGTTTGTTTTTGTTTTGATACTTTTCATCCCAGGGATGATAGTAGTCAGTTGGTGAGTAGTAGTGGTTTTCACCTGACATAACACTTGGCATTAATGCACTAGGACAGGCAATCCAAGGTTTCATCACATCCCCCAAGAGTTTATTGTCTTTGACCAACTCCAGGTACATATCTTTGATTCAGGAGTGGCTTCCATTGAACCACTTAACCATGAAGACTTGATTGTTGGAGAGTCTAGTGTGCTCCTAGCATCTTTATTTTAAACATACCTCTTCTTGGCCTGTGGTTTGACACAGTTGTCATCTCAAAGGTTTACAGAGTAGTAGTTGGACTTCATTTAGATTGGATTGTAGCTTTGTAAGTTCTGTGGATGTCTAACAGATGACACGAAATGTGTCCTCATTTGGGTTTATTGCCAAATAATCCATTTAAAATAATCAAGACAACTGAAACAACAAAGTGTGGCAAGAATTGGCTGTAAATGGTGGCTGAAACCGTGTTGTTTCTAGCTGGTGCATGTGCTGGTGATGTCTTTTACCAGACTCCAGGTATTACACACTGTGGTTTCAAATGAGCAGGGTGACTGAATGCCAAAACTAATGGAAAGCAACAATATATGGTAGTAGAACCTGTCTGATAAAATATGTTGCTCTTATTATGAATACTGTATGTAACTTAAGTGTGGTGTAACTTTAGAGCAGTATAATCGAATTGCTCTTAGTTATAGGTTTGTGCTAGACTTTGGCGAATCACAACCAACTGATATGTTTTTGTCTCTATTTTAGGATAAATATCCTTCATTTTTTCATAACTTTTATTATCTTCAACCCTAGGAGCTTTGAAGTGCATACTTACTTAAAAAGCAGCTGTATCTAATATCTTATCTCCACATTTACTAATGCAGGAGACATGCGAGTAGCCATGGAAACTCTATTAACAGCCATTGCCATCATTAAGCAGTCCAGAGTGTATGGAGATGAACGCTGCAAAGCCTTGGTCACCTCACTCAAAGACTGTCTAGTCTCTATCCAAGGAAACTCTGGCTACAGGTTTGTATAACTATGCATCTGCCTTGACCATCATATGAACATCTAAATGCATAATCTGTTTTACACTGTTTATTTAACAAATCTAAATTTCTTTACAGTAGTAGCAGTCGTTCTGCAGAAAAAGACAGAGACCGGGACAGGGGTCGTGACAGAGAGCGAGAGCGTGAGAGGGAGCGCGACAGAGAACGTGACAGAGATCGCGACAGGGATCGCAATAGAGAACGTGACAGAGACAGTTTGTCTGGCTGGGACGGTGCAGGAATGTCTCGGAGACACAGAGATCGTTCCTGGAGCGGAGAGAAGGACAAAGAGCACTCACGGGAACGGGAAAGGCACAGAGATCACAGAGACCGGTACCGCTAACTTGGTAAGCTTGTCACTAGTGTATTAACTTACACTGTAGACATAATCTGCGTGAAAATCATAAATTGTGTTCCTGGTATACGGTTAGGCCCTGTTATTGTTATTGCCGACTCACTAGAATAACATCCTGGAACACTGAGTGGAACTGAGAAATTGGTAATGTTTTTAATTCCACATGCTTTTCTTGTCACAAATCAAGTCTGTTGTGAAAAAGGTTTTACTGTACCATCCCTGGTTGGCTTTCTTAATACACTGTATCATATTGAGTACTCCACAAACCTTTTTGTGTAGCAGTTTAATACAATCGAACCATACATAGGATGTCTCTCATGAAATCCTTCAGCTTGTTTGCTCAGTACGAATGATAAGGTTTTACAGACAGATTCTGTATTTATGCAAACCCTCTGAACTCATTGTTGTACTCTAAACTTTGCAGGAAAAACTGTGGCCTTCAGTGTAAACGTAGCCCTTTTTTTTTTTTTTTTTTTAGTGTCTTCCTTTCTTACAATTACTGAAGTAAGACTTAAAAAGTGATTTGGTTAAGATAACAATCTAATCTGACTGAATAAAACCCAAATTTGTCAGGACAGAATATGTTAAATCACAAGGCTTAAGAGTGTAGTTTGCTTGGTTTATTTTAAATCTTTAAGCTGTGTTGAATAAAGCTTTAACTGAACTACAGGCTTAGATTACACATGCTTTTTCAGCTCTGCCAAAACCTTTTTGACAGATTACAGCTCACTAAGTGAAGCTCAGTAAAATATTTTTAGTACAAAGGTATTACGATGCAATGAACTGTTAAAAGTCTGCAGCCCATTATATCACCCAGCTCTCTCTGCCTCATCATATTTGAAGAGTCTACTTGTCAGTATGCATCCAACAGATGTCACATGGCGATAAATTCCAAGACCTACACAATATATAGTGAGGTGGAGCATATGCAGAATTTTACACTTGATGTATGCAAAAGGTATATAAAACCTTAATTGATGTTATGAAAATCTATAATGTAGTCAGTATGGTCTGTATTTTGTTTGAAAAAGTCTTATTTTTTTGTCTGTAGACTGGTGGAGGCTCTGTGTGTGAAGAAGAGCGAAGACAGGATTTTTTCTTTTTGCACCAAGTTGTATAAAGTTCTGGAGGAATCTAAGGTTAAACTGAAGATGTGTATGTTCAAAAGTCTCAAGTGTACTGTTCTGGTTCAGCAGTCGTGTGTTCATACTGGGACTTTTACTCATTTTAAAAACATGGCTGTAGATTTGTTGCTGGGTTATTAGATTTCAATGCTTGCATGCACAGTAATAGCTCTTAATAACTTATGTAACACAGTGATATGTTTTCATGTTCTTTTGTATTAAATATACAGATTAAAAAACATTCCCTGACAATATAATTTCAGTGTTTTGTTTCTTCCAGTAAGTAGTTGTACTACATATGCTGACAGATGACCACAAGTAATCGTCCATAGCTGTATTTTCACATATCAAGAACACCTTAAAAATGTTATTTTAACGTCAAGCAGCCAAAACACCTTTGACTACATAAAATTATATTAAATGTTGCTGTTGATTGTTCTGATGATATGTTTCACAAAAAACATTTGACCCAGTTTCTAAAACTCATCTGGACTTCTTATTTTGATTAAGTATAGAAATCAGGTAAACAGTAATCTAAGATTTGAGGTGCTGTTTTGCATAAACCATAGACTGTGTATAGAAATGGATGAAGCAGGTGGGGCTCAAAAATGAGGCCAATGTACAAGTTAAAAAAAAAGTGCAACAAAGCCAAGGGAGACCATAGGATGGCTCCAAAAACTCAGTCAATACATTTTTTCCACAAGTCATTGATGTCATTAGCTAAAGTTAGTTATTTTTAGCAGTATTCTGAAAATCATTTCATCAAGTGGCTTCAAACAACAAACACAGTAACATTCAAACCCCGATCTCTTTGCTTCAAAATGTGTATTCCATTTCTCGAAACAGTCTGTGGCTACAGCATAGTGCACCAACACAGCACTATCATGAGTGCTGTTTTGGAGCAAACAAGATTGTGGTAACTCGATACACCAGTAATACAAGAAACAATGTCACCAATGAATTTATTTAGAAAAAATGCAAACAAATGTTGGGAAAGTCTTCATCACAGTGGTCAGCATTCGAGTCCACACATTAATATAACATAAATCTGTCCAATCCACAGCCCCAAAAAGTCCATACAGTTCTTCCAGTTTTCATTTCTCCAGTGGAGCATAATTCAACAATTTCTCAATAAGATCCACGTGAGAGAGAAGCATCCGCCGACAACAGTACCTCTTCAGGCCCAGGGCATCAAGGGCATCACTTAAGGAGGAGGAAGAAATGAGTCTTAATGCATGATATACAGATAACTGAATGAATAAGTAAAGCCCCTTGAAATGACCGCAGACAATAGTGAGGAAAGATGCCTAAATGGCCTCAGGTAATTGCCATTATTTAATCCATCACTGCATCCCGGGTCAGACTGTAGCTAACACAAAACCTTAGGGAATGAACATACCCTATGACAACCAAATAAGGTCCTAGATTTAACATCTAATATACTTTCTACTTGACTGCTTCTAGAAAGTGATTTTGGCACAGCCACCTTACTGCATATACAACTGTTCGGGTTTTGAGAAAAACTTATTGAGCAATTTATAATGCCAAGGACTAATACTGGCAATAAGTGGAGATGTGAATTGGAGTCAGAAACCAGCTGATGTTTATCTCACCCCTCAGTATACTCGGCTTGCAGAAGGCCGAGGTATGCTTCCCATTTGTTACCCACAATCTTCCCACACGTGAAACACCGCACAGGGATGATCATTGTAGGACACCTGGGGACAGAAGCACGTTATCATGTTAACATCAAAACCATCAATAAAACGGTTAATTTAAACTAAGTAGTGCATCTATAGAAGCACTACTGTAAGTATAAATACAACAGAACTATCTGACTTTGTTCAGAGAGTTGTAGAACAAGTTTACTGTGGCAGGAAGTCTACGTCGGATAGTTGTTTTGCTAACATTCTGCCGACAAAACGTGGCTAAGCTAGCTCTGCTCGGCGCGAGATGAAAATGCTTAACTACATAGTTTTTGTACCTAGAGCTGTGTATATAATGCATTTCTTTCAGAGTCCTTTGAATTTTTGAAACAAGTAGTTTGGGTAACAGCGTTCTAAAACAACGCTTGTCACAGCACTTGGGTTAGCCACGCAACTAGCATGACTATAGCTAGCATTAGCCGTTACTAACACGCTGCCACCGGTTTGACTCACGGTTCGTTTTCTACCGGTAAAACTACAAATTATAAAAATGTCACGTTTAACGTACTCACCGATGTAGTTTATCTAAAACAGAAATATTATGTTCTTCACAGCAGTCAAACCACAGAGTCCCAGCAATCCCTCGTTCTCTGAAGCCGCATCAGTAGTACATCATCCGGTCCCAATCTTTCACAATAAAAGCGTAACTGTATCGTTTACCGATGCTAAACAGTTTATTTTGTTTATTTGATCTGTTACTGGTGAAAATGGAATGGACAGAATATTACATTTTATAATGCCCAATTCAAAGTACATTTCATTCGCATCACAGTACTAGTATTACTACTGCTACCTTAAGAATGACAAAGTTGACAGTATATATATTTATTATGGACTA
>OOFC01014906.1:24972-47216 GCA_900323345.1 Pseudochromis fuscus
TTTAAGCCCCCCCCCCCCTTTTTTTATTATGTTATGTTGTATACTACATGTTAATGGGAAAACTGGAATTTAACAGGTGTTTTCTTTGAAATGTAGCGAAACGTGCTTGTTCTCAAAGCGTGTAGTAGTTTGTGACACAGTTTGGAAAAATGAGAAGTGGCTTCCCGTGACCCCTGTGTATACACTTGCCAGGCATCAGCGTGTAAATGCAAATTCATGTATGATAATGAGGCAGTAAACATTTTCAAATGTGCAGTTGCCAATAACCATCTGTTCTGTCCAGCACTATAAAACTTTGATTTGTGTAAGATATGCTGAGGATGACGAGATGCAGATATCATAGCATGTGCCGTAATTTTAACTTGCTCTTTTTAACAGTGATCATAGGTGATCCAAATGAGCCATAAATAAAGAGCATCATGGATATTGTGACTAAGACGGTATTGATGTGTTTTGCAGGGAGTTGCATGTCCCCTCCCAGACATGCTTGCATTTATTGCAAAATCTCTGAGCTGCAGCCTTAATTAGACCACTGTTCAATACAAATGTGTGAAAAAATTACAATTTGATGTTTCACAATAAATCCAGCCTGCTGCTGAAAACCTATGGCTGCAGTAAAGTGTTGCAAGGACATAACTGCTGCCTTTATTTTTTAGTATCTGATCAGATACAATGACAAATGGATCTGTACATGGTTTGCGGCAGGAAGCCACAGACAGGTTGGCAGACCACATATGTTGCCACCCGAACACACACGCACACACACGCGCGCACACAAAATCATGTATACACAAACACAATCTGCAGTGCACATACTATCACATCAACTGAAAGAAGAGAAAATGGAGTGGGAAGAGGTGAAAGGGATTGAGTGGGTGGTAGTGGGAGAAAAAGATGGAGAAAGAGGCAGAGGGAGAGTAGGAGTGAGTGGCACATGGCTTTCAGTCTAAAAAAAGATGAGCAACACGAAACCAAAACCAGAATCTGGATTAGCTAGATAAGGAAGAGGAGGGGGACATGGGAAGGCTAGAGGAGAAAATGTAGGTTTCCTCTGCACCGAAAATGGTGCAGATGCACACACTCAGTTTCATGCTCATAAATGTCCTCTAAAATATGAATACTGAATGAGTGTGTGGGTAGGAGAGAGCATGAAGATAGGAAGACGAAAGATGAGAAAGACAGGGTGTGAATCTTTAGGATGGACAGAATACGGCTATAGTGTGGCAGAACAGGGAGAGACGGGATCATTAGAGACGGCAGCAGCAGAGCCAGGGATCTGACAAATACTGGAGACAATCTTGATGTGAGCAGAGTGTAACACTGACCCAGGCAGAAAAAGAGAGAGACGGGAGCAGATGGATCTATGACAGCGAAGCAGAGGATTTGGGACTGTGCTGCAGTCACACACTCAAGGCAATCCAGCATCACCTCAGCATTTTCTGTACACGCTCTAGGTAGTCTGTCTCTTCCACACCTCACTACATGCCCAGCCCTCCTCTGCCTGCCTTCACCGTACCCTCAGGCAAATAGTTTTCTTTCTAGTTGGTTTCCGATTCATTGTGACGGCATAACAAGCTACCTGTAGGACAGGAATTATACATCTGTACACGTGTGCTTGACAGAATCTTTCATAATAGTTCACTAACTAATACTGCACTAGTTCAGTAACCTTTTTTTAACCTTAAACCCTGACAACATCTCACAGCAATGACAGGAGTCAGTCCTGTCTAGAATGCAGTTCTGACTGAACCTTGTATATGGGACTTTCGGTATATCATGGGAGTCGGTGTCACCAATTTGTCCCTAAATCTTTACATGTTGTGTGTATTCATAGGATGGCATTAAAGACATTGTTTTTTGAAAGAACAAAAATACATACTGTTTGCTATTTTAAAGGATCTAAATTTTTAATTGGAAAAACTGAAAGCATCACATCAATATTCCTGCTGCAGAAACTGAATCTGCTGCAGTGAATACCAGATACATCCAGGTCGTATGATGGTTAGGTGAAAGCAGGAGGCAGTTTTGTTGGACACACCTTAGTTTACAAAGATTCTCTGTTCCCCTCCTGTGCACATTCTGCTGAAAGCTGCTGCATTCCATAGCCACATGTAAATGTATGAAAAGTTGTAGCATAACAATGGCCTCTGCTAATTATTCAGTGGTTATTTGTGTTTCTGCAAGACAAACATGGATAAAATTCAGATCCACTTTTGCAGTTCAGTTGTGGGTATTTTCTGTCTGACTATTGCTTGATCCCAGTTTTGGACAGACACACACACAGAAGTTTAATGCTGGCATCCAGTATTGTCACCCATTTGACAAAGCAAAAGAGGATACAATGTTTCATATTTGTTTAATCTTGTGCTGAAAAAATACACTCATTGCTACACTGGCTCAGTGTCCTATTTTCACAACAGGACAACTGGACAATCCTGAATGTGTCTGAATACCTGTGAAAGAACATTTGCTTGTTAGTGGTTGTGCCAACACCCATCAGTTTAACCTATAATAAAAAACAACACTTGGAAGGATGATTACAGGAACTTTCTGTGTACATCCTCTACATTGAGACAGGAATGTGTTGTAACTGAAAAGTCAAACTGACCACAGCTTGAGCTGAAGGAAACAACAAACTTTGTACAGTGACTTAGTAATTCAGGGGATGATTGCTTGACACGCAGACATACTGTAAATGGTGGCTAATTATCACTTTTATGGTTTCTCTTCAGTGTAAAGGCAACATGACACTCGTGAAAAAAGCCATGCTTTGTCATGTTAAATTTGAAAAGGGCAAACAGTGTTACAAATGATTACATATCCATCATATATTTATCACCATTATGATGGCCAACTGGAATTGTATAGACTAAAAGATTGCTATTTCCTCAGCAGATTTTAAACCGGTTTGTAATATCCACACTTATCTGTGTGTCTGGAAGTGCCTTCTGGACAAATGAATGTTCTTGAGCTTGGTTACAGTGGTGATAGATGGAGAGGTTACACAGGGAGAGACTGTGATAGAAAATAAAGAGGATGTAACCAGCAGGCCGTGTGCCACAGCTTGGCTTGATGCTGCTGTTTGCTGCAGCAGACTCACTGTGAGTAAGATGGAAGAGTAGGATACTAGAACACCTGCTGCTAGTCATACCAGATCAACCTGCTGTCTGTAAAACAAGAAATGTAAGTCAGTGCTGGGTTCTGACGGGATTAGAGCTGGCTGTTTGTTCACATTTTAGATTCAGGTCTAGTATCTGTGGCTCCCTCAGGAGTGTGAGATATTGATATTTCAGCAGTGTGGAATTATCTAAGCAGTGAGCAATGGCGCATATTTCTGTTTACTGATTGTATGTAGAGATAACAAGCGTATTAGTGAAATTATTAATGTGGATTTCATCAGGGGTTTTTTTCTTATGGAGAAGATACATCAGACTGTTAAAACATTCTCAGTAAAACATTTCAGATGCTGTGCTGCATACCTACACCTTGTTTGTCCACGTCAAAGACAAAGCCGTGATGATAGACAGGGAGCCCTGTCATTGTTGTTATGTCATTGTTGTGGAATCACGTGGTGATGGGCCCGGCACGCAGTAGCACGCTATGTGGAGCACAAAAGCATTGCTCACATGCAGGAATATATCATAGTCTCTCCACTACACACATGTCGTTTGGATGCAGATGGAGTCACTAGCTCAGCTGAGAGTGGAGAGTTTGCATGACTCATGCCTCATGCAGAATGCATCTCTCACAGCAGAGTCAAGAACTGCGGTTCAGCCTGGAGATATCTGTGTAGTAGAGTTACCTCAAAGGTCAGCTTTTAGACATTTAGTTGCTCTTTGGATCTCGGGCTACAAACACAGCAGAGTGTGTGCCAGCTTCAGGTGCAGGGATTGAGTGTGTTTGTTGCTTGAGGAGCTTTAATGGAGCTTTAAAAATATAAACTGAAATTTCACCTCATTAACAACATCAGGAAGTTCCTCTGTTTTTCCCTCCGCATCAATAATGGATTGGCTCGGCATTTGCTTTCATCCTGACTGAAGCATGGAGGAGATTCTGAATCGTATGACCAAAGAATTTAGCAAATTGAATCAATATGTAGCTGGAATTTAGAAATTTCCTGTTTAGTTTTTGAAAAATACTTATAAAAGTTATGCTGTATCCCTCAATATGCTTTCAAAATCTTCAAAACAAAAAGATCTAGTTGTGGTTATGCAGGCATCAGTGTTTGTTTGACTTGGAAAAAACCTATAATGTACTCCAATTTGACATGAAAGATCCTTCCCACAACTACTCACAACACAATATTGAGCACCATATACACTATGTAACAACCAAATCTGATTTGTGTGTTCTTAAGTGTTATATGATTAGATTTAGGATAGGAAAGGGTTGCATGAAACACAGGAGAGAGGTATGGCTTGCTCATTGTTCAAAAAAAATCTATGAACCCTCAGAAGCCTTGTAAGGTGTCCAACAGTTGTGTTTATTTTGTGCCACGGCCTGAAAGACTTTTTTCAGGATATGGACTATGCCTTGTACAGTGAAATTAAACCAGTAGTAATTTAATCTGATTGCTAACTGTGCCATGATTTTTTTTTTGTTTGTTTGTTTATTTTTTTTGTTTTCATTACAATTTGTGCTCAAGCCACGCCATGTTCAGGTGCTTTTTGAGTGTACTGGGTGCCTGCTGTGTAATTGTAGCGTTAGTTAGCTTTGCCTGTCAAAGAGTGTCTACTTGTGCCGTGTGCTTGTTGTGAAATAGTCATTATGTTACCATAAATCACAGCAGTCAAAGTGTGTCCACAAAGGGTTTCCATTGTAGCAGGCAAAATATGCTGCAACCCAGTGTGTAGGGACAGGGTTTGTCAGACTTTGTGTGTCTTTGCCTCTGGTTTATGGAACTTAGAAACTAAGTATATTTGTACAAGTTACCATCATTGACAGAAGAAATATGTTATTCACTTGAAATCTAATTTGTTTATGTTATGTCAATGATACCTGCATATTTTTTTTGCATAGATTTCCATTTAATATAATATAAAATATCTAAACCATTCTATTTTAATAAAACCCAGAGTGCAGAACTTTTTCATTTAAATTCATGTGTGATCAAGTATTTGTATTGTATTTTGTAGTATGCTTGAGTTTGTTTTCTGTGGCAACATTCCTGCGCTGGCGCACTAGTAACGGTTTGTTTTACGTCACCCAGCCATGATTAGTTTGCCAGAACCTGAAGAGAGGAGCAACTGTTGCCACCGAGCATGTGTTGTAAGCACACTTTGACAGCATCTGTATAATTTAAAATATCAATGCACCACAGTTTAAAATGCCACAGGGCCATACATCTGAACAGATGAGTATGTTCTTTTTAAAAATGTAGTTCATTCTTAACCAGATCAGGTCACAATTTTCTGGAAGAAAATGACCTGGAACCTTTTGAACAGTAATTGTGATCAGGGACAACTTTAATTAATTGTCGGATTTTGTCTGTGATTAATTACACACTTTTTCTAATATATTTTTTGGCCTTTTATTATAATTTTTTATAGAGGGGTGTGGAGAGAGACAGGAGATGTTGGTAGAAGAGTGGGGGAATGACATGCAGTAAATGGCTATAGGCTGGATTCGAAGTCATGACCACTGTGTCGTGGACTATAGCCCTTCTTTATGGGCACCCATTAATTGCACCATTTAAAATTTTGTTTATTTTTCTTATGAAGTCAAATAAGAAGGGACAGTATGCATATGCTGAGTTAGCATTTGACTGATGTGGTGAAAAAAAATCCAAGAGCATCTTCTGACGTCTACAGCAAAAGCCAAACAACACCACTAATAGGCTAACATCCTCAGGTGAGGAATGGGCAATCCCTTGAGCTGTGAACTGCTGTTACTGAGGGTGGTGGGTGACAGGAGACTGATGGTCTGGGTCGTCTTCTGTGAAAGCAGAGTAGCAGAGCCAGTCTCATCAGAGATCAGTGCTGATTTGCTGTATACAGAGCTGATTGCAAGAGTAATACACGTACTGTATAATTGCTAAGATTAGGATTATTGGACTATCATTCTCTCTATTGCAAAGCATTGACTGGTTGATTGGTTTACTAAAGATGCTTATCATCAACATAAAGTGAAATTTAGGTCTTGATTTCTACCAGTCACAGGTGTGTACATCCAAGTCATTTCCACCTGTATTTGGAGATTACAGTGGAAGTTAAAGTGCCGTTTTTCTGAGCTGTTGCACAGTGATCTCCACAGAACCTCTGGAGTGATCAATCAAAAATATTGATTGACTCCACTGGTCCGTGGTCACCATTGATTCCTAACAGAGGCCTGAAAAGCGAGAATGCAACCTGAATACAGGTTGAATACAAAGATTGTTGTGTGGCGGGCTCATGCTTGTCTGAAAAATAATTTAAATGTAGAGAAATGTAGATGTCATGAACTGTTGGTTGGGCATTATGAACATTTTAAAGCCATCAGGTATGAGTGAGTGATAAAAAGTAAGCAGATTGGAAAATAACCTTTAGTTTAAGTCTTATTCAAGACAAAATACAATCAACCAATCAAAGAGAGTACAGAAATACAAAATACTTGTGCAGCAGTTATAAGTGAGTGAAAGTGCTTATGTTTGCAAACAAGCAAATTAGATTGGACAGGTACTCATTCTCTAATGATATGAGTAAGAACAAAAACAGATAAAATCCCCACTCTTATTTGTTTTAATTATCAAAGCTGTGAAGCACAAATTAGGGCAACAGATAAAAACAAGACAGTGTGCAATATCAAATAAAAACAAATCATAAATCACCAAAGTGCATGCTGGGATACCATCAGTTTACACTACAGAAAAGTTATGCTGTTGCTTTCTAATCCCATTTAATTCATAATTATGCCACAATGTTTTTTTCCACTGTTGAGGCATCCACTGGGACTTTAAGCCGTAACATAACAACAGGCCTAGAGCACAGTGCTGATAACGGTGTCCCTGGAGGTCTAGTATGCTCCTTTGCATGTAAGAGATCTTGATTTCACTGGCCTGATTGTTGTGGCCCAGATGAGATTTTGGGAGGAGTCCAGATGTTCACTTTTTTTTTTCTCCCCCTATTTCTCTCCTTCCACTGTCCTCTTTAATGTTACTCCAACCCAGATAGAGTTTTACAAGTAGCTGTGAGGTGACTTCTGACATGTAAGCCCAATCACATGACCCTGTTTTCTTCACTCTCTTGGATTCTGTCATAGCTGAGGAGCATCATTGTATAAATATTAATAAAAATTGGAATATGTGGGTCAGTGGAGCTGTCACAAATTTTCCATCTCCAGACGCTTTGCCATTTACTATCATTTGCTACCTTCTTCATTGTTATTGCCTCCTTTTTATGAGTATTCACTGCAAGTATCAAAATCTACGTCAGGGTGTCACACCATTTGCTGTGGAAGACTGAGATTAAACAGTTTTTTTTTTCCCAACCAAACACTACCGCAGCTGATTTCACTGTGCTGTCTGTCCTCTTTGGTTGAAAGTCTGCCAATCAGTGAAACCACCTGCTGTCGTGCTTTGATTGGAAGCAAAACCTTCGTACTGTCACTCCACTGCTCATGGTCTGACCCCTTTCCTTTGATGATCAAGCTACTTGTAATCCAGTGCCAACACAACTCTGGCTAAGTTGCTGTGAAAACATTTTTTTTGTGTCACTGAAACACTGAAGAAATTAGTAGCTACTGGACAAACATTGGCCTGTAATAATTGTGCAAACATCCAAAGAAACCACAGTCTCATGGTGCATTATTACATCCAAACAGTGTGTTACTTAAAGAAATCAAAGAGTTTTACATTATACACTTTTGAGACCCTGAAACATTTATGAAACATTCAAAGTGTGGTAATAAAATGTAGTTTACTGTGTTGCCAAGCAAACATGGAAAGTGTCGGTGCTGGTGAACATCTAGTTGTGCTGCTTGAAGGTGAGCAGTTTTTCATTGTAGAGAAGATGATCACGAGACCTCTTTGCTACTGTGTGTCAATTTTCAAGCATCCGTTGCAGGCATTTCACAGTCAGGTGAATACTGAATGCCTGCTTGATTAAGGTTCTTCACAAAGCAAAACTAGTTCTACAAGTCATTGCTTCCATTCAGTTGAATAGAAAGGATATGAATCACTGCCATTATTATTCTCAATTTACTTTTAGCTGAAGACACTGCATGTTATTTTGTCACAACACCCTTCCAGGTCCATCATGCATTTGTGACTGTTAAGTTTTTTGGCTCATTTCTAGTTTTATACCGCACTATATTTAAACTGGATAATATGGCTAGATAATAATGTCTATATTATATTACATGCCAAAAGTGTTTGTCTTCATCAGGCATTTGCAAATTAAACTTTTGAACTCTGATTTGTGTACATTAGTGTTTTTTTCCTGCCTTTACTTCGTGCTTTGATTACTGCCATTTGTGGCATGTAACCTCAAACTGTAGATCAGTGGAATAGTGTGAAGCTATTGGCAGTAAAATGTATTGCGTCACTCGTGGGCTTGTGTGGATGCCGGTGGAAGGAAACAAACAAAACAGAGACCCACTCATATAACATTGCTTCATACTCAGCACTACTAGTGGTCTCTGTTATGTTTGATGATGATAGAAATGAAGAATAGTTAAACTGAGCAATCCATAATTTTTGTGGCAAATGTATTGTGGTTATTCACATTCAGTCCATATATAAGATCTGACAGAGAAAAGTCACGGTCACAATCTTGCTCACAAGTATAGAGGCCCATAATATCATGTAGGTCCTAATCAATAGAGAAAACCTTCAATGTGTCTTCAAGTGCAACTCAGTGCAGGTGTTTAAGCTCAACAGGCAGAAGCTTGGCAGAGAACAGACGCATGGCTTAAACCTCGAGAGTGGAAAAAGTGCTGAGAAGTCTGACACATGTTTTGAGTAAAGTTTTATAGCACGAACACGAGATACAACTTTTATTTTGCCAATGCCATGCTCCTGGGCTGTGAATACTGAAATTAGTTCCAAGTTAAAGGTCCAGTGGACTTGGTGGGGGGCAGCAGCAGCGGCAGCAGGGGAATCCATTCTGACAACAAGGTCTCCAGTGTTTCTATTTGTGTTGTTACAGAATAGAGAAGGGTTTGTAAAAAAAGCTGCTTCTGCACCAGATCTGCACAGAGGACATGCCAGTGTTTTTCTGTAATACTCTACACATCCCTACTGAGAGCTATGTAGGTGGTAACACAAATGCCTCAATGAATGTTTTTTTTTTTCTTTGCCTGATTTCTTCCTTCAGAGGTAATTAGGTGCGTTCTTGTTGAAGTACGAACAGGTAGCAGTATATTGTTTGTATTTTCAGCTTACTTTACAAGCTTACCTAGGTTGAATTGTGTCCCTGCTTCAGTGGCTCACCTGAAATCCCTCTTTATTTTATGAAGATTTTTATTATTTTATGATAATGTGCATAGCTAGTATATTTAATACATGTAATAATAATAGTTGTGGTTTGTTATAGAGTTAAATGCACCTGATCTCTGTGGGGTCACATTCTTTCCACTCAACTTATTATTTCTATTTCTTTCTTATGGTAATGCAGGCTACACCGATGTTTGTTAATTTCTCTAAAAAGTGTCTTATCTGTGAATTTATCAATATTAATTGAGCAAAAAACCTTTAGTTTACCTACTTCTTGTTTGCAGTAGGTTAAATACAAATGAAATAGAAATGGGCGAAACAACTGAGGGTACAAAAATAAGGCCAATGCACAAGTGCAAAAAAGTGCAATGCTCCTAACAGGCACTAGATGGTGGCTCCAAAAAACTCTGACTTCAAAGAGGCTACAAAAAGAGGAAGCTTTAGGGGCGTGGTTAGCTTGATTGACAGGTCTGTTCTCCAATGAGACCGGCACTAAAGTCCAGTCTCATACACACTGTGCAGTAATCTTGGGTTTAAGGGTCCGACCCGCCTCCTCACTCCTCCTTTCATATCCAAATATGGTCACTTCTGGCTCCACACAACCAACATGGCGATGTTCGAATGCCGGTCTCATGGCTTCAAAACGTAACTCCACAGACCAATGGGTAACGTCACGTTAACTTAGTCTATTCTATATACATGGTTGTATTTCAGAAGACTCTGTGAAACACAAAGCTACAGGTGTTGTACTTTCAAGTTTTGTTGTTGCTAGGCTCAATCCGTCATTTGACTTTACCTTAAAGACCAAGCAGTAGAGTTATATTCATGTCATCTTGGCACTACGTTTACATGCACAGGGAGACGGGTTTCATAACAATGTAGTTTCAACTGAAGTGACACTGAAATCCTCTGTTGCAAAGATGCAACAGGAACAAGGAACATCAAGTTAAGTCACAGAAGTATGAACAAAATTACTAACTTAAAATATTAACAAAGAGGTGAAAAAAGAAGAATTTCTCTGCACATGCTGTTGTGCCAATACTTGGTCCAATATGGCCAGTTGCCACTTGAACTGACTTTCAGGTGAAATTGTACATCTGAGTCTCTTTTGATGCATTTAACTCAACTACCTACATTTTGCAGCTTCTGCATTTTGTTCATTTCCAAGTATTACCTCTGCAGTTACAGTTCAAACGCACGCTGCAGAAATCTACTTGATTACATATTCTGCAGCACTATTAATCCACTCCAAGCAAGATATCTTTGTACAGTCCCACATTTACCTTTACCCAGGGAATGATGTAACTATCTGTCTGCTGTTTTATGCAGGCACGATGCAGAGTGAGACTTTAACAACTATGATGAGTGTGGTATTTAAGGGTGAATCAAGGATGGTGCTGCCAGTTTCTCAATAACTGAAAAAATGTTCTGAAACAATACTAAAAAAGCAGAGGAGTGCTGGACAGTGACCAAGAAGGAATGTGTTGTTTCATTTTATCAGTTGCTAAGCTCATCACCACATTATAGATAGATGTTTTATACAGTACACTCAGTGGTTTTGGCATGAGGGATGGCACAGTTTGGTTTTTTTGACAGAACTGGAAAAGCCGTTGTGCAGAAGCCATAAAGGCTGTATCAGCCTGTATCAGCAGCATAAGGCCTGCATCAGCCTCTCTGTGGCTCCTTTTCTCCCTGTTTCCATCCTACCATGTCTTTTACAGTTCATTTCAGTTTAGCCTACAGGCAACTTCAGTAATCTTGCAATGCTTTTTTTTTCTTTTTAACAAAGAACTGACAAAGTAACATAAAAGAAGCCTTTTCACTTGTCCATAACCAGTATTGTAACATCATATATTAAAGCTGGTTTTCTTTTTCTTACATTATGTGTTGCACTTTCTCTGCATCACTTCACCCACTTAGGCTCATCTTCTCCACCTCCCTTTATCTTTCACTCTTCTCTTCAAGTCTATTTTTGTTTTTATCCCTGCAGCATTCTCTCGGTTTTATCATATAGAGTTTCAGAAACGGATAATAAAAGCAGAGAGTAACCACCCTTTCATTCTGATCATCACTGGTTTGTCCTATATGATGCTTAGAATATAGGCAATTAGGTTAAACACTTGACAAACAAACCCTGAGGTGACATGATGCATGGTGACTTTATGACAAAGGAGTGTAGCTTCAAATGATTTGTTCCTGAAGTTTTCTCTCTCCCTTCGTCTTTTCCACAGGGCAGTGATGCCTGGGATGGTGATGTTTCGGCGGCGCTGGTCAGTTGGCAGTGATGACCTGGTGCTGCCTGCCCTCTTCCTTTTTTTATTACACTGCATCTGGTGAGTCAGAGTTTCTTCAGTGGTTCTCTGCATCAACATACACTTTTTTTATCTGAAAACCTGCTTCCTCACCTTCCTCGTGTTCCAGGTTGGTGGTTTTGTCCGTGGTTCTGTTCGGCCTTCCGTATGGCTCTGACCAGTCCTGCTCGGTAACGCTGGTGGACCATGGACGAGGCTACCTGGGCATCTTGGTCAGCTGCCTTATATGTGAGAGCGCCATCATGTGGCTGAGCATGAGGGGCAGCATTTTGTACACACAGCCCAGGGAAGCTGTGCAGTACGTCATCTATATACGGCTAGGTAAGACCTCTTTGGACTTTTTTTCATGGGAAGCTTACTTCTTGATGCTCATTAGGATTGACGGTGGAGATAGAGGATTTGTCACGGTTTCAGGTTAAGATCTGAACACTGTGTGTATTGATTGAGCTGCTATTGATCATTATTCTCCTTTCTCTTCTCCCGCTTTCTTTTTCTGTCTCTCCAGCCATTCTGTTGGTTGAGCTAGTGTATGCTGTAGTAGGAATTGCCTGGCTTGTCCAGTATTACCAGCCATGCTCGGATGTTACTGCCAAAAACCTGGCTTTGGGTGAGTAAAAGAGAATATTAAGAAGAATGAACAATGTAAGTTAAAATGAGCTTGTTATGCTTAAATGTGAACGATGTTTAAATAATCTCTGCAGGAATTGTTGCATGCAACTGGCTGGTGATATTCAGCGTCTGCATCACCCTCATGTGCACCTTTGATCCTACGGGTCGGACCTTTGTCAAACTGAAAGCAACCCGACGGCGCCAGCGCAACCTCACTACTTACACACTTAGGTATTAACAGACTCTGAGACTCTCTAATTCTATCTCTGGCTCTTGTAGGGTTTGACACAAAACTTGTGCAAAACATGTTTTTCACACAAGTTCAGTTGTGACAAGATTTTTGTTTGCTCTTTTCTCTTTGCTAGACACAGGCTAGAGGAAGGCCAAGCCAGCAGCTGGAGCAGGAGACTAAAGTTCTTTATGTGCTGCACAAGAGCCCAGGATACACAATCAGTGAGTCGCAACACACACTTACCCACTGGCTTTTTGCAGTAAAAGCAAAACTTAAAAGAACAAAACCAGAAACATGCTGCTACATTGATGTCCAGTGAGCCAGTCATTAAAATAAGCTTTGAACAGCTTAGTCAAAACTGTCACATAAAGCTGCATTTGGCTCAGTTACTTAACAGTGACAAAAAGCTTATAGTATAAAACATGAATGTAAAATTAACAAGTTCTAAGCTAAATCAATTTGTAAGCTCACTGTAAAAAAGCTTAACTATAACCAAACTCCACTGGACAGGTTAGTGCACTTCAAAAATATTCATGTGCATTTGCAGTAATACACGAGTAACATATTTTAAACATACACTATTGCTAGTGGATTTGAGAAGTGTTTGCCTCACCATTGAGCTAAAGCTGTGTTACCGCAGTGAAAGTCTGCCTAATTGTATTTTTGGACAATAGCATATTTACCCAGGTATTTTCTGTCAGTTACCAAGGGCCAGGTTGTGGTGGCAGCAGGCTAAGAAAGTTAGTGCAGACATTTTCCAGCTCTTTCCAGGAGACATGCACCCTGAAAGCCTTTTTGCCAGGATGCTATGAGGCAATGTGTGTTTTGTGGCTTTCTATAGTTGTGTCCTGTTTGTCACTTTGTGTCAACTCATTCTGATATCTGTTGCTTACCTCTCCAGGATGCATATTCAGAAGTGGCCAGCCTTTTTGCAGAGTTCTTCAGAGACCTGGACATTGTGCCTAGTGATATTATTGCTGGCCTGGTACTTCTCCGCCAGAGACAGAGGTCTAAGAGATCTGCTATCTTGGACCAGGTATTGCTATTTACAAGCATTTGCTAGAATATATACTTTCAATTGTTTTAAAAATGTGCAATGTAAATAACCTTTCTGTTCCGTTTTCTCTTACAAAGGCCAACAATGACATTTTAGCCTTCTTATCAGGAATGCCTGTCACTCGTAATACAAGATACCTGGACCTTAAGAACTCGGTGAGTTGTTTCCTGTGTAATAAACTGGCAAAGCCATGGATGACTTGTGCTTGCTCAACCCTAGGCCCAGTGAACTTTGAAAGTTGAGAGGAGTGCTGGATCATAAAAGTGCAACATGCATTTAATTAATTTTTAAAGGTTCTTCTGTTTCTTATTTACTGTTATACAAGAGTACTATTTTTTTAGAATTTCAGAAGTCCACAATGTTTTTTTTCTTCAAGGTTTTCACAAATTACAAACAGGGAAAAAGAGCAATTGTGAAAATCCCACAAAAAATCAGAAGCTTCAGGAGCTCTTGGTTATTGGCTCCATATGTTTTATACTCTACATAAAAACAATGTATTGTATCACATCCAACAATTAGTCTCATGAGATCCCTTTTTACAAACCATACTTTCCTGCAGTGGTGTGAAGTACATCTCTTTACTATTGGCACACACCAATAAGTAACCAGTAAGTACAGTATGTGTTCAGTGGAAGTACTATTTGAAGATCTGAATGATATCTTGAGATTTATCAATGTGCTCTTACTCTTATTATTAAGTTGTTCTGATGCAGGCGTGTGTGTGTGTGTGTGTGTGTCTGTCTGCCTGCCTGCCTTTTCCTCTCCCAGGCTGAGATGAACATGTACAAGGATGTGTGCTATTACATGCTCTTTGCCCTGGCTGCATATGGTTGGCCCATGTACCTGATGAGGAAGCCTGCCTGTGGGCTGTGCCGCCTCGCCAGCTCCTGCCCGTAAGCACTCAAACATACACCCGCACAGTTTTGATCTGTTTGGTTTTCTGTGTCTCTTGAGCCTCTCCAGTGCAGATCACATTTCACATGCGCCAACACTTGCCAAGTGGTGATCCACCGAGACAATACCACTCTAGTTAGACCCACTCACTGACACAAGCAGTCGAATTAATCACATGCTCTCATCCAGATTGCCTGCACTGGGAATCTAATTATATCTCTGCAATTTTACCTGTTTACTGTATTTTTCTAGTGTCTGTTCCACCTACTGTTTTCAAGAGACAGTAGGTAATACCACTGACCTGTTTTTTTGTCTTTGTTTGTCCTGCTGTTGTCTCTGTATCGTCCTCTTCCTACCCAGCTGTACATCAGTGTCTGGCTCTCGCTTGTCTCAGTCTGTGACAGTGGAGGAGGACAATTGTTGCGGCTGTAATGTCCTGGCCATACGCAGACACTTCCTGGACAGGGATCTCAAGCAGGTTCACATTGTCTACACTTCCTGCCACGATGCTGTAAGTATCCCAACAACCGGCAAACCAGCACTCAGAGGTGTCAGAGGTTTATTCCTTAGTGAAACAAAGGGTCAGTGCAGTGGAGCAGTGTAAAAACTGCCAGCAAAGATTTCATGTTTAAAAGTTCAGTTTGTTTATAAAACAGTTTTTTTTTCTTTGCACACAAGGCCCGAGAACCCCCAAAAAGTACAAGCTTGTAAACTAGACAGCACTCTTGTCAAACAAACATCACTTAACACAGTGTACAGTTGTACAGTTTCATTTTTAGTTTTGCCATTTGTATCTGTTTTGGTAACACTTTACTCAACAGTTTAGTTGCTGAGATATGGGGAGCCAAGTGAGAGCTGTGTCCACATCCTGGGCAGTAAGTCAAATGTACTCCAAGTAGGTGTGTGCTCCGTCAAGCCTGTGCTTTGTCACGGACTGTTTTATAATTGTCATGGGGCAGAATGTTAAGGAGCAGCCGAAGAGGGGAAAGTGTCCCCATTGGTGGCCTCAGGACTGCAGCGCTGCTCTCGACATATGAAGAAGTCCTGAGACTTGAATATGAAATATTGTACTAAACTGTCACTGCACCACGTTATTTGCTCAGTGTGCTTCCACTCTTATTTAGATAGAGAACCTTCCCTTGTGAAGAGGATGGGGAAAGATTTTTGCATCAGTGTAGTGACAGTAATTCAAGGAGCTTACTTTTATTCAGGAACGTAATGTTGGGGATTTGTTTTCAGCCCTGCATGATCACTCTGCTGTTGCCTTGTCCACTTTTGTTATAGATCTGTCCTGCAGAGCCACAGAACATGAGAACAATAGACATACATACAAAGAGCTGATTGAACTAATCGCACTATTGTCACAACTACATACCATTTGCTTGGAGCACTGCATTAGCACTTACAAGGGGAGTTTTAAAAGTAATCCAGTTATGCATCATTTCCCATCACTCCTTATAAACATGTGCCTTGCTGTGCTTGAATTTCCAATTCTATATGTATATCCTGAAACAGTCTGAATAAAAAGTAAATTTTTCTCCAAAAATTGTAGAATTTCTATAGCACTCAAACTTGTATTGAGCCACAGTGTGTCAATGATTTGTCAAGCAGAGTGCTTGTCAGTGAGCCAACACAGATTTTCCATCTATAAATCCCTTGACTTATATGACTGTGCTCTGTGCCAAGTTGAGGAAGTTTCAATGGCAGTAACTGTAGAAATGGTCAGGTTCCTGGGCTGCTAGTAAAACTATTACACACAAGTATCACTGGTTTCCTCATTTTGCTTTCTTAAATGTTCCTTTCACTTTCTAACAAGTTTTTACCACCTCCTCTGCTCCAATCTCTGTCTTTCATATAGGTTTATGAGACTCCATTTTTCGTGGCAGTGGATCACGCTAAAAAGAAAGTTGTCATCAGCATCAGAGGAACCCTTTCACCAAAGGTGATTTTCATGTTTCTTGTATTGCTTTTATGAAGATAGTTCTTCAGTTCTCTCAGAATATCAGCTGACCCTGCTCCCCTCAGTGCCTTACAACTTCACCACCTCCAGAACAGGTGAAGTTCTCATGGTTTGGTGCAGCGTTCTCAAACTCCTACACCTTTCATGTGTAGTGCAGAAACGTGACAGTCCACTTTCAGTGATAAATGTTCAATCCACTTATGTAAGCATTTAATAAAACTCCTGTAGTTGCATTCCCTTTAACTAAACCAACAAATAAGTGCAAAAAATAACTTCTTTTCAGTATAGCAAATCACAATTTGTGTACTGTACACACAAAGTAGAACAAAGAGACCTTGCTGTTACTGTAGCCTTACACTGAGCCAAGTAAAATCATTGTGCACCTGTTCCTTCTTTTATAGTCTCAAAGCTCTTACTGTAATCGAGTTATGTAACACATTTATAATGGAGATTATGAATAGTATCTTTAATTCCTGTACCTAGTCTGTGCAATTTTATTAAGTTATTGTTTTCATTTTCTCTGTCTCTGAATTTTTATTTGTCTTGCGTGTATCAGGACGCCTTGACTGATCTCACAGGAGACTCTGAACGTTTGCCTGTGGAGGAGCAGCACGGGACCTGGCTTGGCCACAAGGTCAGACATTAAAGAAATCACTTACAATACAATCACTGTCACTGTCTACAGACATCTTTCCTCTTTCAGCTCTCTTTTATCCACAGTGGTTTCAACAAGTAACTTCTATCACACCAAAGGTCATTTCAGTTAATAGCAGAATAATTACTGTGGATATTTTAATAAGAGGTCATTGGCACACACATCCTGTTCATCCATACTTCGTTTGCTCTCACATCCTTCTTCTCTGAATCTCTCTCTCTCTTTTGTTTCTCTCTCAGGGAATGGTTTACTCAGCAGAATACATTAAGAAGAAACTGGAACAGGAAATGATCTTGTCACAAGCGTTTGGAAGAGACTTGGTACATGACTCACAATACTGAGTAGAGAATGGCAGGCTCAATAATGAACCGTTCCTAGAACCTGCACCGTGAATTTGTATTGCCACCGCTGTAGTACTTTATTCAAGGCTACGCTAGCTGTGTAACAAAGTAATGTATACAACGAAATCTTTTACAAACAGAAAGCAGAAAGGCAATTTGTTACACTTACGATCTTCACTGTGGTAACAAAAGTGTGTCTGTGCGAGTGCAATGACTCTGGCTGTCCCTCACAGAACAAGGGCACCATGCACTATGGGCTGGTGATCGTCGGGCACTCTCTTGGTGCAGGCACCGCTGCTATCCTCTCCTTCCTGCTGAGACCTCAATACCCTACACTTCACTGCTACTCTTACTCTCCACCTGGTGGCCTTCTGAGGTGAGTCAGCCTCTGTGTGTTTGTAGGATATACAAAAACCTGCAAGAGAAGATCAGTCTTTCAGTTTGAATACATCATGTAGGAGGGTTTTTGAAGCCTGGTCAACATTAACAACAGCCCTTATTTCTGTTTATACATTCCACCCATTTTTAACCCAAAGTTAACTGTTTCACACCAGCCTACTGCCATAAGTCATGGTCTGTGGTCTGTAACTCTCTATACTGCTACCCCTGACTTTAGACTAGACTATACGTCAGTATTCATTGTTTTTTTTCCCCCTCATTTGAAGGAAAAATAAGCTTTTTTGAATGGAGGCAAACAATAAAATATCTATTATAGATTAATAGTAGTCAATAACCAAATTAACTGCAATCAGTGACAGTCCTGCCATAAACACATGCTGGCAGTGGACCCACAAAGCTAAAACCTACTTGAAACAACCATTAAAACAGTTTTTTTTGCCCATTTCCTCAATCTAATCAAAATGATGTTCCCCTCCCAGTGTGTGACACACAGTTGGTTTGCAATATGTTTTGCATACATTGTAATACAAAGGTGTCAAATGGTACAAGACACTCATATCAGACATATCAACAGACTAACAAGTAACTTCCTCTCAGCTCAAACACCATTCTGGTTAAAAATACCAGTCCCCTGTGGGTATGCAGTAGCTACAATGGATGAACATAGTATTTTATGATGTTAAGTTATGTACTAGCATTGAGTGTTTCATCTGTAACTATTAATGGCACCACTGAATGCCATATGAATGCCTCTAATTAGGTATTACCTCCCACCCTAATGGACTGCACTGTTGTGACATTGTGTGGTGGTTCCTGAACGTCTCATTAATGCCACATGCCGAGTATGTCGTACTGGTACAGCTGCAATTTCAGTGCTTGATTTTTATAAATCATGAAGCAAAAGTGTATTTTTTATTTTTTTGTACTAAAATCTGTTACGTAGTGCTGTTTATTCTTGTGCTATAGGCTACCCGATATCTCCAATATATACCAATCAAGAGTAATTTCTCACATGGCAAAAGATTGATAACCTCTTTTTGTGTCCAGCTATATTCATTAAACTCTCATCTTATTCAGTTCATTACAAAAACAGTAACGTCTAACTCCATATTCCAGCCACCTTATCATGTCCTTATCGAAGCCTGTGTGCTCACACTGGACTTCCTGTTTCAGTAATCCCTTCACATGCAATTCGAATGTAGAAGCTGCTGTTGGATGCAGCTTTTTAGTAACTGACAAGCAAATTGTCCACTTCTTCTGCAGAGGCATGGTTTTTATCTTCTGTGGTTTGCAGTTTTGTTTTAATAATTTTGACATGCCTATTCTGTTCATTTTATGCATTATTGTATCAATCAAAGTAGAAATATACTCACATAGTCAGAAAAATGTATCCCTGAATATTTAATGTAGTGTAGAGTATAGATGCCATTTTGTGAAGATGACTTGTTAATTATTTTAAGCAGTGTGGATTGGAGTAAATATTTGTTTGAATGTGAGTTGGAGGTGTTTGCTGGCAACACATTTTCCTGTTGGTTCACACCCATTACTCTTTGTGTATTTTTACTGATTTTTTTGTTCTTGTTTTTTTTTTAATTATTATTATTATTTACCCAGTGAGGATGCCATGGAGTACTCCAAAGAGTTTGTCACATCCGTGGTATTAGGAAAAGACCTGGTACCAAGGTATGTCTTTTACAATATCATCTACCCTGAGATTAAACTTCACCTTTCTACAGTATTACCATAAAAGCCTCTGGTCACTCACAGGCTCGGCCTATCTCAACTGGAGGGTTTCAGACGCCACCTTCTGGAAGTCTTACAGAAAAGTAACAAGCCAAAGGTAACATAAACTCTTTGTACTCTAACAGATGACAGTCAGACAGGCCTGTAAACCACCAGTAAGCATTTAAACATACAGAAAAATAAATAGTTTCACTAAGAACATGATGTATGTTTTATGGACTGCTGATTCAAACACATGAATGATTGCAGAACAGTTATAAGATTCACAACAGTAACCTAAACACTGCTGCATCACACCGCTGCAGTGGGGAAAAAACAACAACCTTCCCCACAACCATTAACAACACTACAGTTGTCTTTGCTGTAATTAAAGCACCATTCAGTTAACCCCTGGCTGTTGCAGCAGAAATATACAGTATACACAAGATAAATTTAGCTTCACATGTAAAGTTACATAACAAAAATACATCTTTCTTTGCCACAGTGGAGGATCATTGCGGGAGGCACTAAATGCATCCCAAAATCAGAGCTTCCACTTGAGGATGATGATCCTCAGTCTCAACCGGCAGCACCCCCCAGCAGTCGCCTGTGGCTGCACCCCAGTGACCTCAGCATCGCCCTGTCAGCCTCCACGCCCCTTTACCCTCCTGGCAGGATCATCCACGTGGTGCACAACCATCCTCCAGAGACATGGTTAGAACACTGATTTGAAAGCTGTGGGTAGATTATAGCAATTAAATCCAAAAGTGTTGTTTTAATATTTATTTTCTGAAGATTCCAGAAATTAGATCAATTATTTCAATTCTGTTGGAGCCTAAAGCTTGTCTTTGTACAAAACATACATTTTTACGATACGGTACAACTCCAGCTTATAAGTAGTCGAGTGCTTGTATAACTGGTGCGTGGACACAGTTGCTGCAAAGAAAATTTCAGAACTGTTTCACACCTGTGACATAAAAGAACTGGCAGCCCACTGGGAAAAGGTATATCACAGCATACTTGGGACAGTGTGGGTTTACAGTGTGTCACGCAGCACTCCCTTGTTCTTCTGTCTGCACTCTATATGATCTGATATATTTAGATATGAGTTATATATATATTATATATCTTCATAATTTTGCACAGCATGGGAATGTTTTTTAAAGAGAAAATCTAAATCTTTATCAGTGACATCTGGAACAACTGAAATCTTTGATACTGAGACAGACAAAGCTCTTCAAATGCATGAATCCTACATTGGCTGAGTTCTGATCCCAGACCAGAACACTTAAACAGTTAAGACTAACAGGTGGACTGGATGAAGCAACAAGTTGGTTTTTTTTGTTGTTTTTTTTTTAAGGTAGATGGTGATGATGCAGCTTCAGCAATTTGGTTCATGAGGCAGAAGTAGTTTGTCCAGTTTATCCTATCAAAGAAAACAACTTTACAATGTGTGTGTGTTTTAAGTCTAATGAACAAATATAAAATACCCCAGCTGTCTAGTTATGGATGTTTATTCTCTGACCTTTTTTTTCTGGCTCCATCATATTATTCTTTCTGTTTACTGCACTGCTTCTTACAACACTTGTTGTAAAGGTGTCATACAAACAAATATGCATTGTCTTGGTTTATTCCATAGCTTTTTGCCCAATTGTGTGACTCTGTTTTGGTTTCTAAATACTAATTTGTAAAGCCTGTCATTAAAATTCTCAGATGTATGTTGTTTATTGTGAGTTAGAAGTACTGTGGCACATAAATGAGTGTTTAATGTATCATGATTGACAGACTGTCTTTCTCTCTGTATCTCTGCAGTTGTGGCCAGGAAGAGCCAACCTACTCAGCTCTGTGGGGGGACAACAAGGCCTTTAATGAGGTCATTATATCACCTGCCATGCTTAACGAGCACATGCCCCACATGGTGATGGAGGGCCTCAACAAGGTTTGTTTATTCTCTGTGCATGCAAGTGGATTTTCTTTTTAAGTGCGGGTGTTTGAAATGATGGCGAAATGGCTTTTAAATCTTCTCAATCTTCCAACACTGGGTGACTTGATGGATGAGGAGTCTGTGTGAATTGCCTCTTTTAAAAATTAAGTTGCTAATTTTTACTTTTTTTTTAAAATTAAGCCTTACCATTGAAAATGTTTGATCTAAAGTAGAAACCAGGAATTAAATTTGGACTATTTTTTTAGTTTCTCATATGTTTTCCTTTCAGCTATGATAAATATCATTCTGGCCTTTAATTCCCATCCCATAACCTAAATACTGTAGCACAAATATATATACTAAAGCTCACAACTGCACAGAGTTTGAGTTTCACAGTTCAGTGGTATGCCCCTTAAGTGTTGAGGCATTGTGAAATATGTTATCTGACTCCATTGGTAATTTATGCATGTGACTCCTTATTAACCTACAGCTTACCACACCTTTTGTCCTCTCCACATCGCTCCTGTCTCAAAGCATGGGAACTGCTCGTTTGCGGTTGGTTTTGTGGTCTTCTCTGGGTTTTATGAGTGTATTCTTTTCGGATGTTGGACATCTGTTCTGATAACAGGGTTTTAATGTGTATGTTTGCATGTGAAAAGATCTTTTTTGGGGTTTGCACTTTCTTGTCGCAGCAGAATTAAAGTTGTATGTTTGCACCTGTCTATATTCA
>OOFC01014906.1:47279-87408 GCA_900323345.1 Pseudochromis fuscus
CTCTAGATGGACATAAAGTTCTGTATCTGTGTGTGTGTGTTTACGTCTGCTGTATCTAGTATGTGGTGTGATACCTCTGGTGTTTCTGCAGGTACTGGAACCATTTTGTCCCCTGTCTGAGCAGGAAAACTTGGAACCAGAAGAACTGGAAGTCTGTCAACCTACCTGCAGTACCACTGTGTCTATAACCTCACAAAGTGAATTAAATCGCATTCCTCTTCCTATTGATTCTTCATCTTCCATCCACATCAACTT
Source organism: Pseudochromis fuscus (assembly GCA_900323345.1). Lineage (NCBI taxonomy): Eukaryota > Metazoa > Chordata > Actinopteri > Pseudochromidae > Pseudochromis > Pseudochromis fuscus. Next base: position 47,535 of record OOFC01014906.1, read on the forward strand.
GTCTGGCTCTACCTCTGTCATCAAGACAGAGGTAGAGCCAGAGGTAGTCCCTCTCACTGTTGTTGCTTCTCCCTCTGTTCCAGGAGCAGAGTCCGTTCCTCCACCACCTCCTCTGTCAGACTGCACTTCATCCTCTCAGCCATGCTCTGTGTCTGTCCCTTCACTTTCTAACAGTGCTTACAGTCCTCAGTCAGGAGAAGTTCTTGCTGAAGATGATTCATGTATCCCACCACAAACCCAATCAGAACCATCCAGCTCTGACCCTTGTGAAGATGTGATTGCTGCTCCTACTTCTGAAATCCTGCCTGATAAGTCTTACTGCACTCCGATAGAAAATCCTCCTGTCAAGATACTAGCATCACAAAGCCAACAAACAGTGCCAAATCTTTCTGACTCTGAAGTATGAACTTTATCACACTCTGGATTAAATCTGGGCTACAGTACTTCTGTGGACAACCTATTTACCATTCTACATAGTTAAAGGCATAATTCATCCTGACACACTTGAAAAGTGCCATTGTGACTAATGACACTGTGGCTAAATGGCCAGATCAAGAAGACATGATGTCATCCTCATGAAGCACAATAGTAGAAAAATTCTGTGTGCTGTAAAATTGAGGGTTTTGTGTCATTGGACAAAGGCCATTTTAAAAGGCTGGTGCCACCAGTTAAAGTCATTTCAGAGGAGGTGGAGTGAAGAAGAGAGGCCTTGCCATTTATTCCACTAACAGAAGCCACAAAAGACCAGGATGCAGAAAAACTGGCAGAGAGTATGTAATCTCTTTAAAGCTCAGACTCAGAAATAGCTTTGTACAATCCTGCATGATTAGTCCAAACCCAACCGCCTGCTTTCTCTTCTTAATGAGAGTCGTCCAGCTTTCCTTAAGTCAACCCTTCATTCTTTTCCATTCGTCTCTCAGCTGCAGCACATTTGGTCAAGTGCTTTGGCACAACTTTCTAACCCTGTTCCTCGACCTAACAAGTTTTCTTTGTATTCACAAAGTTTCCATGGTAACCTAATTTCTTCCACATTAACGGCTCTTTCTTCCTTCTTGGCTGGATTTTTCCGTTTTTAGCTGCAGCTCTTCGGTCTGGATGTCTGTTCCCTTTTTGCTTCTCGAAAGCACTTACTCAGCTTCCCCTCAGTCATAATCCCCTGAAGAAACTGTTAATTACTCAGCAGCGGATGAAGTAACAAGGGGGAACAAATATGTAGATATGAAGTACTCTGCTCTGCTCCACTGCTCTACTGTAAAATTACTGCTCAGTGTCCAACGAATTTCAAGTTTTTTCTTATTTCTGACTGGGAAGCACTCTTACTAATGGTATTCTGAAAATATATTTTTATGTCCACCTGTAATGTGTTTTCATTCATTCTAGATGTCGTATGAATCTATGGCTGTTGGCATTGCAGTATATTATTGCTTAATGCACAGTTCCAAGTATAATGTAAATATATCCAAATGCATATCTTTTTGTCATCAAATGTTGGTCATTGTGCCTACAGTTGCAGGTGATATGTTTGTCTTGTCCTCATGTGTTATTGGTCACACTCACCCAAGTAACATTGATATTTTTGTTTGTGATCCATAACCATCTGAATAACCCAAACATATAATAAACATGTTTGTTTGTGTGTTAATTTTTTTCACTTAACAAACCTGCGTCCCTCTGATTTTTTTATGTGTTCATATGTCATTCTATCATTTTATTCCATTATCACATGTATGTTTAATTTTTTTTTGTCCTTGTTTTTGTCCTCACAATATTTGAGTTGTTTTATACCATAATTTTCTGTGTTGTAAGTCATTAAAGTTAACCAAATATTTGTAGTTGTGTGCTGATGTGATTTTCCATTAGTGTTTGTCCTGTTCACATTTATATCACTTAACACCGTTCATATTTTGTGGGACATGGTTTTCTTGGATGTTTTTTGGAGGCATATATAACTGTCTCGTGTTTTTTTTGTTCTTTTTTATCCTTGTCATAGAGGTAATGTTGATGTCGGTCTTGCTCAGTCCTTGCTCAGGCATCATGACCACTGTGGGTGTTTAATGTCAGTTGGAGTAGGTGTAAGCTCACATTTAGATTGCACTTACATTTATCGGAACTACACTGCTTTTTTTAAACACTATCAATAGCTTCAATTACATGTTAAATATAGCTGTACTGGTTACTTGGATATCGTCTTTGAAAACTTACAAACCCAAAGTGGTCTGAATAATAACGTGAAAACTATTAATGGTTTGTGAAGTAATCCCTGATCTACTCATTTATCAAAAGCTCTTAGATTTTTATCCCTCCTGTTGACAGAGGAGAAATATTTTAAAACAAAAGGCAATATGTTTCTGTTTCCTGTCAGTAAAATGACATGCTCGTGCATGCACATGAGGGGGTAAGAGAGATTTATCATAAATTTGTGTTGGTAAATCACATTTTTTGCCAATTAAAACAGAGTTTATATTTCTATTTGTCTGCAACAATTATGCTGTTTACGTTGATTCTCTCAACCTCAGGTCACATCCCCCTTGCTCTCTTACTCTTACGGTACATCTATCTGTCAAGTCATGTGTCTGTGTATACCTCTGTGCTTGTGACAGGTGCTGGAGAACTACAACAAAGGGAAAACTGCTTTGCTCTCAGCAGCCAAGATCATGGTGAGCCCCACAGAAGTGGACTTGAACCCTGAGTCCATCTTCATGGATGCATCAACAACCTCTCAGCAGCCGACGCCTACAACCCACCACCGCAGGAACAGTAGTGTTCGGTTAGTACACCAGGCACCACTGTGGGTGTGTTTGAGCCTAAAAGAATATTTAAAACAGTTTGATCCTCTGTATAGTCAGGTTTCAATCTACCTCAGTATGTAATGGAGTAAACCTAAACCACTGGGGTAGTAGTTTGGATGAGTTTCATTTCAATTTAACAGTACAGCCAGTACTAAAAATATACTACTGCTACTAACTGCTACTTTATTGTTTTCTCAAAATCCTTATTTCTGTCTGTTCTGTTTTGTTTGAAAAAAAAAAAGACAAAAACCATTGTCACGGTAAGCAAAGCATGCTAATACTAATATTGCTTAATGTGCTCCCTTCTCTCATGCACGCATGCACGCTGTCTGACCACAGAGCAGTTACAACGTATGGTAGTATTCAGTTTCCACCTCGCCCCCTCTGGTTTAGCCCCTGTCCAAAGTCAGTGTGACTCCTGGTAGTGCTGGTTGAATTACGATGTTTCCTCTCCTGTATTGGATGCTAATACAAGAGCTAGGTTACAGTCCTGATCTCCCAGTCTCTCCTTGTCTCTGTTCTTTCCTTCCATCTATGTAATATTTTACAGTCTTCACCTGTTCTGTAGAATCTAGATATGGTTTCACTACTAACACTTTCCCATGTATTCCTGCTTTAACCCTCTGTAAGTGGTTTTGACCTCATTTTTTTATGTTTGTCTTGTGTTTTGGATCCCCTCTCCCCTCCTTTCCCTGTCACTACTCTCCAACCCTTTCTTCTCCTCTCCTCTAGTTCTTGTGCCCAGTCTGAAATATCTCTGGATGGTTTCTCTGAGTGCCCTCCTCCCCCAGTGCCTGTAGTGCTGCGTGGAGCACGGGAGCGCCTGGCAGTGGAGCTGAGGGACCGCAAAGCACCGCTGGCCGTCATGGAAAGTCTCTCAGACGCCGAGTCCCTCTATAGTCTGGATTCCAGACGCTCCTCAGCTGCTTTGCGGGGTTCACCAATGCTGGGGAGCCTCCCGTTCCCTTTGGATGCTCCAATCCCAGAGGAGAACCCATCTCTGAGCTCTCGCACTGAACTACTGGCTGCAGACTGCCTCTGCCAGGAAACACCAGAGCACCTGGGTGAGGTCGGGCCCTTCTTTACCCCAATGGATTCCAGGTCCACCCCAGATTACCCCATGCGGCTGTCTCCTGCCACACCTCGCTACAGTGGCCATGATTCCCCAGCTCTACTAAACCAGAGTGTCTCGGTTCAGCCTTTCAAACCAGAGCCTGATGCCTCCCCAAAAATGCTTCCTGATGGGGATCACCAACAGATGCCTGGTGTTTACAGCCCAGGAAGCACTCCTAACACTCCCCTGAGCCCACAAGTTGGTTCTAGACCAGTGGATAGAGAAATGGAAGACTGGGAGCTGGAGACAGCAGAGAACAGACCGGCAGCTTCTACTCCTCCACCTCAGCTGTCCAACGGAAACCCCAGTCAGGCAGTGCTGGAGTTCGCCCAGTACTTAGACTCTCTATTCAGACTGGATGGCAGCAGCTCACCACCTCTGGAGCTGTCTGACGGGGAGTCGGAGTCGGGCCGGGGCTCCTTTGGCCAAGGTGAGTGTCTCGCAGACAGACAGCGGTTGGATGACAAACAACTTCTGGCCAGAGCAACACTGGAGCCCAACCTCGTTCCCAAGCCCCCACGCACTTTTGCTGGATCTGCTGACCCCTCTTCAGGCATATCTTTGTCACCCTCCTTCCCTCTCTCTTCATCTGAGGAGCTCAACGACCTTTCCCCGAGTGAGGGCGTCCCACCAGCCATGCACTCCCTACGAACATCTACCCCTTGCCACTGTCCTGAAGAGAACACGCTATCGTCGATGGTGTAGTGTGCTCTGAAGGCTTCGTGTCCTTTTGCTCTAAACTGAGATGTGCAGTCATCCAAAAGTTAAAACATATCACAGTACGTGCATGCGATGGAATGCAGTCACTCATCAGAGACCCAATGACAAAACTTGACTGACCAACTCACAAACTATATCCATTCTTCAGGTGTCCCCTTTGAACTCTGTTTATAGCATTTTCACACTATTGCAATCACTAAGAAAAAAAAAAGATACCTCTCTCTGCATGCCAGGGGGCTGTGCTGCTTTTGGGTGAATATAAATAACTGTAGCTTCACAATGCCATTCCAAAACAATGTTGTCTCACCCACGTGGGGATGCGTCCGCATTACATCAATTCCCTGACTTAATGAAATCAAAGGGAGAATAATTAACTGAGCAGGGATTCAAAAACTAACACTGTAGAAGAGGTTAGCATAGGCACATCATCTGGGTTGATGTACTGTACAACTTCCTGCACCCTCAGCAGCTCCAGAAATTTGTTCAACTTTTATTTTATTTTATTTTTTTAAATCAGGAATGTGAAGATGGACATATTCGTAAATAAATAGAAGTGAGAAGACATTAAGAAATGTTCCTCAGGTCTACAAAGAATTGACTGAGAAAGAGAGTAAGTGTGTTACATTGGTGAGAATCTATGTGTCTTAAACATTTAGTGATTGTGACAAAGTTATTACAGACGCCTATGGATGTTTTTGAGTCTTTTGGTTACTCTTTATAGTGCATGAAGACTTTTTTTTAAAATTTATTTATTGTTTAAGAGAAATTGTCACTAAGCCACTTAGACTGACATTTGGGTACTCTTGCACACTCCACATTGCTCATTTTACCCCCCTTTGCCAAAAAATTTAATACATTGTCTTGCCAAATGTATTTATGAGATGTAATTTTGTATATGTGTATGGATATTGCTTTATTTAAACACAAGCTAAGTTCATTATCTCCTTCCCAGGCCATTCTGTTGATTCCCACACAGACTGTTACACAGCAACACCACAGAAAAGATGTCATCCTGACATGAAAACACTGCCATAGCTTTCATTTCTAAAACACAACCTCTGCACAATGGGTTTAAACAAATAACAAACTTGCTAATAGTTGTCCTACTTTCATAAATACTGTACATTTATCTTTGGAAAGCTCTTAGCAATGTGCCCAGGTCAGAGTTTGCATGCTTTATGCATTTCAGAGTAGCATGGCTGGTATAGAACAAGTCTTGTCATTAAGCCACAATAAATAAGCTCTAAACATGTCCAGAATGTCATCTTATGTAAACTTTTGAGAGGTTTATTGGATGCCCAGGTCACCTGACAGGACCACACTGTGGATCCTGAAGGTGGGCCAGGGTGTCATTTCTCTTGTTCTGAAGGTGCTCTCAGTCGTTTTGGATGTCAAGGTGTTTGCTTCCCTTTAATCTGGTTCATCTCAAACATCCTTGAGGTTGGACTGAATTAATAAACAGGCTCGAACATTACGTATGCCAATTCTAGATACTGTACACGGCATACAACCTTCCATATCACTCTGGGTGTAACAGGTGGCTCACAATTTGCATTATTTATTACAGTTAATGTTGTTATCACTTTAATTGCTATATTTGATGGTATTATTATCCTTATTGCTCTTGCAACAGATTGGTTTGATGTCAGTGGTTTTTATCTCAGTTTTTAGGACAGTGTGGGGAACTTTTTAGACTTTCCCAAATGTACGGAGTTATATATTTCAGCTTTTTTTTTTTTTTTTTTGTCCGAGTGCAAAAGTATTTGACATTCTGCCATGGCATGGTGACAATATGCTTTTTTTCCAAATGTGTCATAGTGATGAGACATGCTGCAGAGTGACAGCCTTCTCACAGTGACCGATGGTGCCGAGCCTGGAGTCACCATAGTGAATCTGCACGGTCCATCCAATTGGAATAGGATTTGCTGCGGTTACTCACAGCAGACAGTTCCAGCCAGTTTACAGTCTGACACTACTCTAATCATTCTGCCAGTCCCAGTAGATACACCAAGGTTGTGCCAGCAGTTTCCTACATTCAGTAGCTTTGCTTGCAGCTGGTCATACACTAAGCACTGCTGAAAGAAAGCACTGATTCTTTAAATCATGATGTGTACAGCACCATCTTCTATGTGTAATTATTTATGCAGATATCTAAAAAAAAAAAAAAAAAAGGTGAATTCCAATAGAGTCATGTAGAAAACAACTATATAACAATAAGGAGATAATGACTATATTAAAAGATATCAGTATTGACATATAGAAAAAAATATTTCATCTGAAAGTTATTTATTCAAACTATTGGCAGATTTACAAATTGGTCTTTATTGAAAGGAATAATTCAACTATGTCTTGTCCATGTTTACCTGGTTTGCTTCCCTTCCTTTCCTGCCCCACAATGAGAATGTATTTAACCCCTCTCCCTCACTGCCCTGCCTGTAATGGAATAAACTACAAACTATTCAAATAATGAATGAACTGCTGTCATACTTTTTTCAGTATGTGCTAATAATCCATAATTGTGATTGCTTCAGTTATTCTCTGCTTAAATACGCCATTGGATTCAGTTTCAGGCTTTCAAAAACAACTCCATCACTGCTACGAATTGTTCAATACTGTTGTATGTATGTATGTATGTATATATAATTAGTATGTTATAGTATAATGGGAGTGTAAATGTCCTTGAGCTTCTCCTCAAACAGTATATTGTTTGCACATGTGGTGCCAAGTACCCCAGATAAACGACGAACCATACTTAAAAGATTTTGCCAAATCAGCTACCCTGAAACAGTTTTTGCTTTAGGTTTGATGTAAAGATGATTCACGGCCTTTAGAAGTGCTGTGTGTCTATTTCTTGCTTAAAGTTGGCATAAGTGGTTTGAGCTATGTTTATCCCAAGTGTAGATGATATTAGGAGCGTACAGAAAGTTTGATATAGACTTTGGTAGATCTACTCTATGATCTACTTATGGTGGTGTCATGGGTCACATGACACATCCACCTCCCATTTCCCATGGGACAGGAGAAAATCTTCATCAAATGAAATATTAAATATACAATAAGTATATATATGATATATGTTTTATTAATGTATTTTTTATTATTTCTTTTATAATTTAATTGTTAATATCTCAGTGTCCTTTTTATCTTCTCCATTGCTTACAAGTTGTTTGTGAAATCTGTACAGATACAGCATATCAGTAAAATGTTTGTGAATGAATAAATGATAATTTGCAGGGCGTGTTTTACTACAGATGATCTATGCTACACTTGGTGTAATTTATACTTAACAGTGTCCATATGAACAAAAACTAGCTATATAGATTTAAAAAATGTAAAATAGTGTGAAACACCTGAATTCCAGATTAAAGGTCCTTCCCAATACCCATATATGCTGTAGTTGAATATTGAAGTGTCTATATGTGTGACGAATTTTGGAAAATTTACCAATAACAAAGGCCATGCACAGACAAAGGATCTACTCAGCTTGTTCTACATGTTTAACTCTGATTACATATGTTTCAGACTTTAACATGATTGAAAACACCCGTGTCACTTCCACCATCAAACACAGGAGAGGCAGAGTTATGGTCTGGGGATGTTTTGCCGGTTCAGAGAATATTTACCTAATATATCTTGATGTTTTGGATGTTATATGTGTTCAGTTGTATTTTACATGTTTTATGATACTTGTTTTCAGTAAAAGTTGGTCAGAATGATTTTCTAGGGTGTGTCCAAACTTTTGACGGGTAGTGTATATATTGCACTTATTAAGAAGGGGAGCTCCATCATTGGGGTTGAACTGGACACAGTTCAGCAGGTGGCTGGTAAAAATGCTTACAAAGCTGAATTCTGTTATGAGCAATGGATTTCACCCTCTCCACAATCTTGAGGTGTTTTGAGAGAGATCCTTCAACCACAAACTGGTTCCTCCATGGTCCAGGACTGGATGCAGCAGGAGTTCCTTCCTGCCGGCTGCCATCAGACTTTTTAATACTGCTGTGCATTAAAGTAATGTACGCTCCTCATATCCAGATCTCTTATGGGAATGATCCATATACATCCAAAGTCTTTTCAATTTGTATACTTTTTTTTTTTTTTCTCGGTCCATCTTTGCACAATTTAATAACTGTACCTTTAGTATTTATTGTTCATCTTGTTGGTTCAAACTATATTCTATATTTTTATGGTACATATTCTATGTTTTACATATTTTGATTTATTGCTTCAGTGCCTTGGTTGTCTGTGTTTTGTTGTTGCTGCTGCTGTAACAAGTAATTTCCATCCAATCATCCATCCATCCATCCATCCATGTCACTTTTTTCCACAAGTTTATATCTTTCATTCATTATATATTCATTCGTTGGACACTTCAGAATTAAAAATATCCATCGTTGGCAAAGATAGCAAACTGCTTACTGAGATGTCTGTGTAATTTACCCCTCACATTAATTCAAGAGTATTTCATTTTAAAAGAGTCCTGCCTCAGTGATATATTTCTGTTCTTGTTCCTGTGATTGTCTTTTAAGTGTCGGTGCAGTATTATTGTGTCCTGTATTGTGTCCTGTAAATTTATATTTGTCCATAGTCCTATATTTACAGAGCTAGTTGTTAGACTTGTTAGTGTGCCTCCGTCTCCACCAGAGGGAATCAAAGACCGCTGTTCCTGAGTCACAAACAAACCCGTAACTAGCGAAGAAGGGCGACTTCCGGAACTCGCTGAAGGGATGCTAATGTTAGCTTAGGGCTAGCTTAGCAGTAATACTGTATTGAGTCAGCTCTGTAGTTGTTGCCATGAATTAAGATCGAACTGTCCGTCCCGTTCAACATCTCGGTGGGTAAAATATTTACATATAACGTTAAACAGTGACCGTCTTTTCCCGTCGGTTTACAATGCTGAGTAATACCGTTAGTGGTGTTAGTGAGCTAGCTTAGCGTGAATGTTTACACAGCTGGTTTAGCTAACTACCAGTTTATGTTAGCTGCTGTTAAGTGAGTTTCTGAGTTAAATTGTGGCTCTGCAAGGTAACAAATTCACCGTTATTATAGCTCAGAGAGATTTTCTTTATCGCGGTGTGGTTGGTATTCATGTTTTATTGCTGCGTGTGGTTGACAGTAGAAGCCCTAAAATCACTATATTTACTGATTACTGTCGACAAGGTCACAGACAACGAGTGTTAACATGTATTTTCATATTGTGTAAACGGTACACTAACTTGAGTGTTTTCACAGCGGCTGCTTGGACATAGAGGTGGCAGACATGTATACATCTGGGAAATACAGCTCCCGGGGGCCTGCTCTTATCCCGCGGATGAAAACCAAGCACCGCATCTACTACATCACCCTCTTTTCGGTAGTGCTGCTTGGACTCATTGCCACCGGGATGTTTCAGTTCTGGCCTCACTCTATTGAGTCCACAGCTGACTGGACCCTGGATAAACACAGTGTCCACGACGCACCTCTGATACGCCTTCCTGTCTCCAGTCCCATACCTGAGCGGGGTGATCTCAGCTGTCGCATGCACACCTGTTTTGATGTATACAGATGTGGCTACAATCCTAAGAACAGAATAAAGGTAAGCACAGCACTGAGCAGCTATATTTTTTATTTTTATTTGCAGTGTTCCTTATTGAAATGACTGCTTTTTGTAGGTGTACATCTACCCCCTGCAGAGGTTTGTGGATGAACTTGGGGTCCCCATCAGCAGCACCGGACTGTCTCGAGAATACAATGACCTGCTCAGTGCCATTTCTGACAGTGATTTTTACACTGATGATGTCACCAGGGCATGTCTTTTCATCCCGTCTATTGATGTGCTAAATCAGAACTCCCTGCGTATCAGAGAGACTGCCCAGGCCCTGGCAATGCTACCCAGGTAAATATTTACAATAGTCCTCATCAGTTTTAACCATGTTGTATAGTTTAAATGCAGTGTCACTTTGCACTGTGGTCTTTTGTCTTAACCTTTTTAACCTGCACCAGATTGAGAGATGATCCAATAACATGTATTATGTACTGTCCAGACCAAAACCTAACCCGGATGCTTTAACTACCTAAAAATACACAAATTTACTAATATCTTGAAATATTCTAAAAAAAAAACAGCCAGTTTGCACATAAGGAAGAAATGTCACAAAAGCTTAGTTTCATCTTAGAAGTTCTCTTTTCCGGCCAACATTATTTCATAACCATGTTTTTCATGAAGACTTTTTTTTATACACATAATTACAAAACAGCCATCAGGTAATTTCCTATGCTTAAATAACTTCTCAGTTAACCTTTTTTTCTTCCGCTAATCTTTTATGTGTTTTAATAGATGGGACAAAGGGATGAATCACCTGCTTTTCAACATGTTACCCGGAGGCCCTCCTGACTACAACACTGCCTTGGATGTGCCAAGGGACAGGTAGTTACAGTATAGAGAGTGATTTATTACCAAAGTGTCTTAGTACTGTATGCTCAGTTGAGACAGTGGAAATTAATTGCAATGCTGGCTGTTTATAGTTAAAGGGCTGCTCATATTGAGCTGAGAGGTCAGTGTTGTACTTCAGGTGAGTACTACTTGCTGCTTAAAAACTTACTTTTTTGCTATTACTGCAACTTTTACTCGGAACAACAGAAGGGAATAAAACGTTCAGTTTCAGAATTTCTGTCACCAACTTCCCACTTGTTGGTGACAATAGAAATATTTTTTAAAATTTAGTTTTTGAACATTCTTTTTCCAAAACTGGTCAAATTCATTTCCATACAAAAATGGTTTATGCCACCTAGTAGTGGCATAGTAAAGTAGCCTTTGCTAAAACTACAGCCACACCCAAGTGTTATGAATGACCATTTAATGAAGATCAAGGCTTTACAAGCAGGTAAGAGATTCCAGAGGCTTTGAGGTGACGTTTCAAATCTGGTTGTATTTAGCAGCAAAGAACCATGTGTCTCAAGATGTCCTGTAGGCTAGAGTGATTGTTCAGGCTGGAAGACTCTGGGTTTATGAATACACAGGCTTGAAATGGTGAACACTATCTTTAGCTGTAAGGAATTTCCTTGGCTCATCCAGCTGGAGTCCATTTGGCACAGAGCCTCATCAGAACCAGGTGTGTCTGGTGGTGTGTTTCCAGTTTATAGTCACCTTGCCTGAGAATAGAAGAAAATACAAAAGTAGATTTCATCACCTCGTCAATGAATAATCACTCAACCTTATTAGATGACATTTCATGTTTCTTACCTCAGCAAAATGAACAAAAGAATAACTGAATGTATTTACATTGAACAGTATGTTCCTGTACCCCTTCTCTTTTGAGATCCCCGGTGTTGAAGCGTTCTTACAGTTCAAGTTCATTTGTTTCAGAGCACTGCTGGCTGGAGGCGGTTTCTCTACATGGACCTACAGACAAGGTTATGATGTTAGCATCCCAGTTTACAGCCCCCTCTCTGCAGATGTAGAGCTGCCTGAGAGACAGCCTGGGTGAGCAGATATCACACATTGCGTCTTGTTTGAGTTTAACTCCATGAAACAAATTAATTTCACCAAAAAATTACAGTAATTGTTTTTTATCAAAACTTCTTAGGCTAGTCTCTATTAACGCATTATTTATAGTCTACAAGATAAAACATGACCCAATAACCAGTAGCATATCTTCTGCCTTCATTTGCTCAGGCCACGGCGCTACTTTATTCTGTCTTCTCAAACCGCCATTCACCGGGAGTACCGTGCCGAGCTGGAGCGTTTGAAGGAAGAAAACGGAGAAGCACTGCTCCTCCTGGACAAGTGTAGCAACCTCTCACAGGGTGCCGCCTCTGCACGGAAACGATGCTACAAGGGGCAGATGTACGACTATCCACAGATCCTACAGGTGGGAAGCACAACTGAAGAAAAACTATTTCAAAGATGAAGTCTTATGAATGGAGTCTAAAATCTGTCTGTTGTTTTAGTTTTTTTTTAAAAAAAATAACTACAAGACAAGAATTAATACTGGTACCATGAACATCTAGTACTTGGTATGCAGTTGGCAGAATGGATGCTTTGTATACTCTTTCATTAGTCTACTAGCTTGTGTTTTACTACTCAGTAACAATTAGCACTGTAGAGTGGAACCTAGTGGTCACTTGGCCTTCAATAATGACCTCCTGAGGAGCATGAACATTTTGGGAGGTATAAACTATGACCCAAGAACAAAAACTGGACTTAGTTTACTAATTTGTGGTCAAAATGCAGTTCAAGTTTGTAAAGTGTAACATTGGCTAAATCACATATCCCATTGCCTGTACAGGAATCTTCATTCTGTGTGGTCTTGCGGGGGGCACGATTGGGTCAAGCTGCCCTCAGTGATGTGCTACAGGCTGGGTGTGTCCCTGTCATCCTGGCTGACTCCTACATTCTGCCATTTTCTGAAGTACTTGACTGGAAAAGGTCTGCAAACCTCTTTGAATTTTATATATATATATATATATAAAAAAAAAAGACAACAAGTAAGTGGTTTGACAGTCACTTTTAGTTTACAAATGTATTCTTTCTGTTTCTGTACAGGGCATCTGTGGTTATTCCAGAGGAGAAGCTCTCAGAAATGTACACCATTCTAAAGAGTATTCCTCACAGACAAGTTGAAGAAATGCAGAGACAGGTAACAGTCACAATGTCTAACTGAATACATCTCTCAGCATACAGTTTGAGGACTCAGACTGGCATGGAGGTCAGAGGTTCTGGGACTGCATTTAGATCATTTGTTTGAGAGTTCCTTGGCCAACCAGTCACGTCTGTGGAAGCCAAAACAAATTGTGTTTGATGCATAAGAGGCAGACATTTGGATGCCAACCTCACACACTTTTTGCAAGTTTAATTTTGCTCCTATGCTCGGTTTAGATTTTAAAAGGCTCTCAGAAGACTCAACTGTGTTGCTTTTAGCTTGAGTGAAATGCAGCTCACTCTCCTTCCATTTGATACGTGCGTTGAGCCACAATAAACAAAAGCGAAAGCAGCCATGAGAGAAATGCACCAGTTCAGCTGCTCCTCATTGCCTTGTATCAACTCCAGTCCATTTACCAATTATAGTGGCCAAACAGACATTTTAGGCCAAGGGCTCAGAGATGGGCCTGGGGTTGGATTACACCAGACAAGCTCAAAAACATGTCTCGCTCATCTGGTTGGGTGAGGGCATTTGGCTATGAACAGCTCACAACTAGCTTGGTAGTGTGCTTGGTAGCAAGCAGAAATAATTTAATAGTGAATTTAGGTAAACTAATTTTATATCTGTATACAGGGTTTTTATTAAAGGTCACACCCTCATCCTCCAGTGAAAGTATCAGTTGTGTTGTCCCGCTGATCACATTGATGGCTACTGAAAAAAATCAGACAACTCATGCAGTACAGTAAATCATACAGTAAAATTATGAATGAGTGAAAATTGTAGTAATGTATTGATGATCAGAAAAAAGATTTCCTTAACAGAATTTTATATTTACTTATTATATGGTAATATACTAAGAAAACCTGATTCTTATATTCTACTTTATTTATACCATCCTACTGGTGCCTTGTTTTTGCCTGGTATAAATAAAAGCCAGTGTACGATAATGGCTGCTTCATCACATCAGTACATGTTGTATTTGGAAAAAGTCAAGCAGCGACGTGTGATGTTCTTGTAGTAAATGACACAGTGCTAAGTATCTGTTAAGATTGCAAACACATGAACATTTATTAGATGTGAGTGGCGCACACTTGTTTGAAATTATTTGTCCTCTAATACAAAAAGTGCACAGACCTCATGATGAACCGTACAGTGTTACAATTAGATAAAAGGAAAATATCCCACTGAATTCTTACAGCAGAATTTAAGCATACACATCTTTTTGATGTAGTTGTGCTGATGTATGTCATTAGCTCTGCCAGCAGAGGGCTCAGCAACCCTGGATTTCATAGTGTGTCCACTGTACAATATGTTCCCATGTGGTGTGATTTAAACTTTCAAATATAAAAAAGGAATGAACAATGTTTACTTATCTCAAGGAAATGTTGTGTAATGAGTGTCTTGTGTTTTTATAGTTGTTTAGATTAAGGTTTGTTAAACAATAGATTACAGTTACCTCTTGTATTTAGACAAAAATGGGTTAACTCCAGCTTATAAATCTTGGCTTCTTAGGTAGAACAACAGTGCTCACATTAGTAATTATTGTATTTCATTCAGATATGCAGGGAGTTCTGGTTTAACACAAAGCTTCTCTGATTTAAAAAAAAAAAAAAAAAAAATCGAGTCTTGTTTTTCTGTCAGTCTCATCATGTAAAACTGAGCAGTCAGCATAATGACAGGTGTCAGTGGCCTGTTGGTCAGTTGATAATGTAATAACAGCTCCTCAATGTTACCGATCTAGAGTGGCAAATTTGATCTGTTTGAACTGTCAGCTGAGGTCGTCCAGCACAAATGCAATTCATCAGAACTTCACCGTTGTGCGTTAAATACGAGATTTAAAACATAAAGCTACCATCACACTTCTCTGTGTCAGCAGGATAGTCGGTGATCTAGGAAACCAAAGGGCGCACTAACACCAGGACTGTGTAATCCCACAAGAAACCTGCTGCTAAAGGAGTCTTTAGTTGTGGACCTAAACTCCTGCTTTTATATTTTAGCTGTGCTGTTAAAGACTGATTTACACTGGGTAATTATTATGAACAAGTTGTGTGTGTGTATGTGTGTGCATGCGTGGGTGTGTGTGTGTGTGTGTGAAAATGTTTTGATCACAGTTAAAAGTAAAGTGCTAATAAATCTTGAGCAAAATAATATTCCCAGTGAGCAGCACACACGATTGAAACAGACTGCTGTTTTTGATTATATCAAAAACACTAATGATGGCCTGGTTCTGTCCACAGCTCAGTGGCTGCCAGTTCTGTTCTGTAGGTTTAATCATCTGTCAGACACTTGACAACTTCCACTGAGTTAAACAAAGCAATGCAAACTGCTGCCAGCTGAACCGTTTCTGTTCAGCACTTCATACATTTTACACAACGTGCATTTTGAACATTCAGAGTGGGAGCTGCTGGGGAGTTATTTAAATGTGAAGGTTATTTAGTTTTGGTCGAGCATTTTATCAGATTACTGTGTTTGACTCAAATTATTTGGATTTATAATTTACATTAATTTGATTAAAACTTCTTTCTTCAAATACATTTTGGTTAGTTTATGAAGTAGGTTATTTGTACTGCTACACATCTCTTTTTTTAAGAAGTGGGAAAAACAGGAACAGCATGCAGGCTGTCGGCTCTGTGCTGCACTTGGAAGATGGAGTGAGGGTCTCTCTTCTCTCTCCCAGTGATGTCTGTTCTTTCCTGCTCATAAAAATTCCTGCAGGCGCTGGGAGAGGGTGGAGGGTGGTGGGATGGGCCCTTGGGCCAGCACAGTTTACTTTGTGCCTCCTCCCGGTTGGAAAAGAAACTTTCATCACTGGATGATTTATAGACCGCTGGGATTCCCCCCCTAAGATTAGAAAGTCTTTTTGGATTCTCCTCACCACGTTTGTAAAAATAAAAGCTGTTTTTGCGTTGTTGTACATCTCCAGTCTTTCGTCCCCTACACAGACACTGGTGATTCAGACTATGGTCACATGTTTACGTGTTCGCAAGGTTTTTTTTTCTTTTTTTCTTTTTTTAACAAAGGGCCAGTTAAACACATGGGTGCCTTCCTTTAGGAGGACAAGATAGAAATGTACAGTAGCCAACTGCTCTCCATGTAAACACTCATATATTCTCACCCTCTAACCCAAAACTGTGGGTAATTTAGGAACTGGTGGGGTGTCTGGAGGAGTTGGATCGATGTAGCATGGGGCAGTGTTGTTTCAAGGTTCATTAACTCTTATAGGGCTCTCTCACCTCTGAACTGTCCCTTGAAGTTTCTTAATAATTAGATCTGAAGTTAACTATTGTAAATATACAAATTTACGCGGGTATTGTTTTTCATGCTGGCAGGCTTGACTCACAAAAACTCTGCATTGAATGTGACAACAGTAAGATATGGGTTAAGAGTTCACTTATCATAAAGTCTGCTATTCAAAGCAGAGGTTTGTTGAAATAAAACAGGCGCAGTGCAGAGATTTGATAGGGCTTCAGAAGAAGACTCGTTGAAGGACAAGTCTTCCAGAGGACTGCAAAATTGTCTTCAAACACCAAGGCCAGGAGAAAAAAATCTGGATTTTACAGTCATGGCTCCACACTGGTGTTATTTTGTTATGGTTGTGCTATATAGCGTAAAACATAAATAAAAGTAGTGAAATGTTTTAAGCTATAACATAGTGCCAACAACTGAATGAAATAGTGACTCATTCAGGTTAGAATAATGTATTGTTGTCCATATAAACATAATCATCCTCAGTTCAAACATAAAAGGTAAAGTTACTCTGTTGTTTAGCGAGGGTTTCCTCCATCTGTACGCAGCATGTTTTAGTAATGACGCAATTATCATTTCTTTTTTTCAGTCAGTACAGATCTGCATTTGTCTTTTGTTCACATCAGGAAATATTCTTGAAACTTGAATAGACAGCGTGTACATTTTGTTAAATGTGTAATGCAGTTTTGATTCTAAAGTGCGTTTGATGTCCACTTTTTTGTCCTCATTTGTGTTTGTATGTGTACATTTTAAGTAGCTTTGTTCTGTTTGTCTGCAGGCACGCTGGTTCTGGGAGGCGTACTTCAGCTCCATGAAGGCTATTGGCTTGACAACGCTGCAGATCATCAATGACCGCATTTACCCATATGCTGCGCGCACGTACGAGCAGTGGAACAATCCACCTGTGGTGGTATGTACCTGTGTGCATTTCATGGATTTGTAACTTACAGCCAAGATTATGGTCTGTTGTTTTGGTGTCTCCGTACCCTGAAAGCTCTCCTCATACAGCTGTATAATCTGCACAGTGTGTTGCTTCACTGTGCTGACCTGCTGTTCCTAGAAGTCGTTTTATTGCAGACATCTGAATGACACTCATCCAGTTTGGTGCTTTTGCCAGACAGACGCTCACAGTGCCACACAAGGTTTACCACTCTCCTGTGCCTTGTAAATCAAAGCCTCTGAGTAAAGTGACAGTCAATGCCTTCCCACTTTCTGAAGCGCCGCACATGAAGCCCCTCTCAGTTTGGTATACACCCAGATAGCGCTGAAGCTGCCAGTGTGTGTCAGCACTTCTACACTAGGAGGATGCCTCCGCTGTGGTGAAAAATAAGTTCTTGGTTGTCTGAGTCATTGTGTTTGTAAAACGTATGCTGGATGTGAAGAATTTTGTGTCTGTGTATGTGTGTGTTTACCATCCCTGTGGTTGTGGGAGTTTGTGGTTGCAGACATCTTGGCTGGGCGATCATCTCTCAGGAGCTGTTAATCAGCCCGGTCTGATCTCCACTCTCCTCCATCCTCCGCCTGTGGGATACAGAGTGTGTATGTCAGGATGTGTGCATAATCATGGTAATGCTTTTGGTTCTGCCAGATGTCTGCAGGTATCCCAGCCTCAGTAGATCCACTAAACTGCTACGAGGGCGGGAATCACAATGAGGGTACATGGGTGTAAACAAGCAACGATCTGAGGGGTGCTTTTTGATGACTGCCATGTTATTTTTGGACCAGCTGGTTAAACAGCTGCTCACTCTGGACCACGTCTGACTGGTTTTCTCTGAACAGGTAGTTTACAATCAGCAGTTACACTTGACACTGCCCACTTGGGTCCGAATATTTTGTCAGAGTGCCCAACCCCGCCCCCCAGTCCAATCCATCAGTATTACGCTGGTTTCAAAGTTAGTCCAGACCCAGAGGAGGTTAATTGTGTCAGGGTACAGACATTTGGTCGTTCCTGTCTGAGATGGGAGATGAAGTGTGTTCTCGATGGATTCAGTGAATGGATAGTGAGAAGAACTTGCACACAGCACTAAATAAATCAGACAGACATCCCCCCCTCCTCCTATAGTCTTTAGAGTGGTAATTGAAAGCACATTGCCCAGGACTGCTGGTGCCTTTGGAGAGGGGGGTTTCAGAAAAAGGGACAAGCTGCTTTTTGTTTGGATTTTTTAGGTAGGGGGCAATACTTGTGAGGTTTATACATTACAAGAACTCAGGCATCTCAGAATTTTAAATTTACAACATTTTTGTGGCCGTTGGGATGAGGGCATGTGAAAGTCTCATTAGATCACGATGTAGTGTTAAAATGATTTTAAATCTGATCTTCACAACAGAAGATTTGAAATGAAAGAACTGCTTCGAGGTTCAACTGCTGACCTTCAACTGCATGTTGAAGATGTTTACATTTACATTTCATTAACTATTTACAGAAAAATGTATGAGTTGTTATCCCCTAGGGTGAAAAGGTTTTTGAATCCTGCACTGTTCACCTCGTATGTTTGTGGAAAGCTTAAATTTAACCTGCAAACTTTAACCTTATAGACATTTTCTTCTGGAATTAGGTTGATTTAGGAAGAGCCAAAAAAAAACCCAATCCAAATGTAAATGAACTGTTTGAATCTTTTAGCAATATGTTGAAATCACCCATTTACCTATGTAAGTACATATTGGACCTGGAACTGGAATTATTCTTAAGTATTATAACAATACAAGTAATACTAAAAGTTGATGTTAAAGGTGATTAATGTGGGGATGTTTCTACAGATTAACAGGGCAGACAGACAAATGTATTTTGAATAGTTCTTCATTTTATCTAATTCCTTATCTCTGTACCTTTGAGCATGTGTGAGATTAGTGAAGAACCACTTAAGCAGTTCAAATAACCTCATAAAGTCTTTTAGTGCAGATCTGAAGTGTAAAAAAAACACAGTATCTCCCTCAGATGACATAATGAGCTGCGGCACTCTTTCATCTAATTTATTCTTTCTGACAAATGACTTAAGTGGTCTCAGCGTCTTTCATTTTCACTTTAATGCACCTCTTCTGCGTAGATGTGTTACTTTAATTATTTCCCCCTCAGTTTGTACGACAATGTGAGAACGACCACAGGGAAGTTTCCACTTGCCAGTAAAGTGAATGTTTATTGGTGGTGGAGTGACTGATGTTGTGTAAAAGGCAGTGGCTGTGTGTCTGTGTGTTTACAGACTTTTGGTGATGCTCTGGAAAGAGCCACAGTGTCACTGTATAGCCACCTGGGAGCAGAGCAGGAGCAGGGTTTATATGTACTTCAAGGAGCCCACACATGTACTGGTAGATGTTCCCTCTTTGCCCCTCTCAGTCTGATGGGTAGAACATTTTGGTTGTCTTTGATGAAGCTCATAAAGTCCGGATGCTCCCATATTTGCTGGTAGTACAATAAGATATGTGAGATATATCTTTGTATTTCTCTTGAAAAAAAAAAACAACTTTACCAAGAAAAGTTATCATTACAGTGTCTGATGTTACTGTAACTTTTGAAGTTACACCATCACAATCTGTCCTGTGCCTTCCTTCCTTTAACAGTGTGGTTTGATGAAACCTTGAGTCAGTGCACTTCTAGGATTTACAGGGGAGCATTAAAGAAAAGCAGAGTCCCACACTGACAGTAGATGGCCAGTCCATCCACCTCCTCCTCCTCCTCCATCTTCCATCCTATTTCTGCTGCTTCCCACAAGAATTTCACTCGTTATAATAACATCACAAGACACAAGAGGATAGCCAACCTGTCTTGTTTTCAGACTCCTTCACGGTGTTTCTGTAGGATTCACTTGGCACTTGACCCTTTTGGCTTTTAGTGCTTTGCCTCCATTAGCCCTTGAGAGACATTACTGGACAATTCATTCCTCGGTTATATAAAACAAAATAAGAAAACATCTGGAAATTACAGCAGGTGACCTCACTGTCCAATGAAACACTATTATAGTGCATTAAATCATGGAAACCATGACAGATGAGTTTGACACAGAATATATGAGGCCAGCTCTACAGTAGCTTGAAAACGAGTGAATAATAAAGAATGAAAACAGGTTTTTGTCTCACCAGCTTGTGTTTTTTGTGTGTGTTTGTTTCCTCTGCTACATAGAAGTGGTCCAGTGTGAACAGCCCTTTGTTTTTACCACTGATCCCACCAAGAGCTCCTGGGTTCACGGCAGTGGTGCTGACCTACGATCGCGTGGAAAGTCTTTTCCGGGTCATCACCGAAATCTCCAAGGTGCCCAGCTTGGCCAAGCTGCTGGTGGTGTGGAATAATCAGAACAAGAGTCCTCCTGAGGGTGCGTGCAACAGATTTTTTTCAAAAATAAGACACAAGATAAATTGTTTAACCCATTTGCAAGTGTATTAGGACGAAGTAAACTAGCAAGTTAAAAAAGAAAGAGAGACAACAGAGCTATGTAGTAAATCCAACCTGTCCTGTTTGTGGTACTGTTAAAATGTTTTGCATTATACTGAGACACCAGTCTAATGCTGCTGCTCTCAAGTTGACCAGTTAAGCCCCAACAAGCTGTAACTTCAGTTCTTCTGTATTGTAATGTGGTATTGAGTTGCCCTACAACAGAGAGGAGTAATAAGTTATACATTATATACATTATACCTTTTAGGTGTCAGGTGTGTTTTTCTTTTAGCCCGTCTGTCCTTCTGACTTAATCAGTTGTAGTCCATCAGAGATTGTCATAGCAAGCTTTTATTATTTGTTATTTATTGCACCATGCACTCTAATCATTTGCCTTAATATGGCCGTTAAGTATAAAACAGGTAATCGTATCTTATCCCACCGGCAGCTTGACTCAGATGAAGACTGACTTTGACCAGGAATTAAATCAGTCCTCCTGTTCTAAGAAGTTTGGTAATGAAATGAAGTAGTGAAACGACTTTGAAGTGCCACACCGTGGCTGTGAGTTGCCGTTTCATTAGAGGCATCAGTGGCGCCTGGCTGGAGCTTTGTGTCCCATAAGAATTAACGAGGGGCCATTGACGGGTCACACTCATGGGGCTCAGGCCAATATGAAGACAGATTTCTTCCTCATTCACACCGAGCCTCAATCTAATGTGTTTACAGGCTCCTATTTTACACTTCTTCCTGCATGTGTGGTGTGTTGGGTTTTTTTTTCTTTTTTCTTTGTAACTTTGAAGACTTTGTTTTGTAACAGACATAAATTACAATATGTTAACGTAATTGTCTTGACTTGTGTCTGTTCCTACAGCAGTGGAGTTCAACTGCCTCTCAGCTACAGTAATCGTAGAGAGCATGCATAAAAACCATAATTTATTCTTCAGATCATTGAATTTCATTATTCTGTTTTTTATGGTACAGTTTAAGAAGTCAGAACAATTAAGAGTGTACATTTTGACCCATGCCAAGGTGGGCTAAAGTTTTAAAATTCATATAATAGCCTGTAACCCCCTCACTCTTACTGTTGCCAGCCTTGGAAATAAAAGGGGATGACAGCAACATGGAGAGAGTGAAAGGAGAAACTCTGGGTATTTAACTTTGCAGTTTTCCTGACAATAGCTTTTGACGGGAGACCTCAGACGTGGTTAGGAGGACCCAGAGATCCTCTCATAAGCTGCCAGGCCCCAGTTACTCCATTAATGAGGGGACACATACTGTGTGATCTGTCTGTGCCATAGTCCGTGACATGGACACTGCCCAAGATCTTTGAAAGACTCCCCTGAAAAAACACTTTGTAGATCAGCCTCATGAAGAATCGAAGTGTGGTTAGATTTGCACGTGCTTGAGGTTAGTGCACCGATACGAGTCAGTGAGTGAAGTTAAACTCCCACAGCATTTTTTTCCACTGCCAGAAAAAAATGTAAAAATCTCAGTCAGCAGTAAATGACATCATAATTCGTCACCCTTCTTCAGATACATACTCTCTACAGCCTCTAAAATGTTTGGAGAAGGTATAGTACAGTCTGACGTGCTCGGTGTGTATATTCTGTAAGGAGGTTTGAACTAAATATTTTCAGTTGTTTGATTTGGTGAATTTTTTTATTTTTTTTTTTCAGTGAATGAATTATTAGAAATGTCAGAACATGGAAAAATGCTCATACACAGCAGCACTTTCAGGAAGCTTATTTTGAATAACCAGCTATTCAGAGATAATTAACTTCCTGTCAAACCATTTTACTGAAGTGTAGTTTAATCTGTCACTAAAATATTTGACATATTTTATTCAGCACTGTAACTTTGTGCATGAGTCCTGAAATGTATTCACTGTTTGTGTTTTTTTTCCTCCTGGCAGAGTCTCTTTGGCCAAAGATCGGTGTCCCTCTCAAAGTTGTGCGAACCAAAGAGAACAAACTTAGTAATCGTTTCTTCCCCTATGACGAGATCGAGACGGAAGCTGTGCTGGCGATTGATGATGACATCATCATGCTGACATCTGATGAACTGCAGTTTGGCTATGAGGTGAGAAAAAGACCGCCTTACAAAAAAACCCAAAACTTAAAATCGTCTCCGTCCTTCCCCTGATGGCAGGTAATACAGGGCACCACTTCAGGTTGATCCCAGAGTTTAAAGTCATTGAGACAGATTACAGTCTCAGTCCCGCGTGCTGAATGTGTTTGATGTGTGAGGAACGCTGACAGGTCTGGAGCTGATGTTTTCCATGCCCACATACCTGCCCGGCCCCGGCACACTCACCTGAAGGCATTTAGGAGCCATTTAATAAAATTATGCTCAGTTTAAGGATAATTACATGGAATTACAGGCAGGACAGAGGAGTTGCCTGTCTGATTCATGACAGTGTTTCTAGCTTTGAGTAGAAGGATCAGATCGGCTGATGGAGTCAAGCCAGCCTTATTGAGACTTCCAGCCAGTCATTTCTGGCTCTTTCTGTCTTTCAGTGTTTTGTTTTATACTTTCAGTAACAATTTTTGACTCGGATAGAAAATCAGATGGTGATGTTTGGAAATCTTAGTTGAAAACGGTCATTCTGAGACTGAATGTGTCAGACAATCTGTCTTCTGTCTTGCTGTTGTCTCTAGGTATGGAGGGAGTTCCCAGACAGACTGGTCGGTTATCCAGGGAGACTGCACCTCTGGGACCATGAAATGGGAAAGTGGAAGTACGAGTCAGAGTGGACCAATGAGGTCTCGATGGTTCTGACTGGAGCTGCCTTCTACCACAAAGTGAGTTTTTCTATGTCGGCAGTGATTCACAATTTTGGAAAGGAAATTATCAATTAAGTCCAAAGCCATTTGTTCCTGCCACATACTCTTGGTGCACTGTGTCAAAAGTGTCTGCATTATTAACTGTTGTGAAATTGTTTTTGTTCCAGTACTTCAACTATTTGTATACATACAAGATGCCAGGAGACATCAAGAACTGGGTAGATGCTCACATGAACTGTGAAGATATTGCAATGAACTTCCTGGTGGCTAACATCACAGGCAAAGCTCCCATAAAGGTACATTCATAGCTCTGACTGGTCTGGGTGTTGTAAGCGTGCAGGGGGGAGGTTGAAGCCTGACATAGCAGACCAGCATCTCTGGTTCTGATCAGCTCTCACCCTCCAACATCACTGCGTCTCCCCCTCCACATCACATCGACTTTGCCCAGGTGCAGGGGGCCCTGAGCTGAAGCCGGACCTTAACCTCCCTTATCTGGGTGTCACTCACTGGCACTCCCCCTCTGAGTATGTTTTCCTAAGCTCGCTGGGGCTCCTGCACACTCTGCCGTCAAATCACAGGCTGCACACTTCCCTACACCTGCTCCCGCTGTCCTACCTCTTTCTTTTTGTCCAACACGTTTCTTCAGGAAACACTCTGTGACCAGCTCCGTCTGTCCTCCCTCTGTATGTCTCACCTTCCTCCACATACACACCTTCACAGGTTCAGAGCATTAAGGGCTGGCATGGGCTGGGTTGTTGATAAAGGTTAGACCTCAGAAAGTCAAATATCATCTCTGTTTAACTCCACCGATCAAATCAGTTTAATAAGGACCTCCACATTGCCCTTGTCTGGAAGGCTTGCAAGACGTCACAGATTTATTTCATGAGACAGGACAGTTCATGAGCTTCTGTCTGGGACACTGAGACTTAACAAACTGTCAAGCTGAGGGAACATTACTGGTGTGACTTTGCTCTGCTTCTGTTTAGGTGACCCCGAGGAAAAAGTTCAAATGTCCTGAATGCACTGCCATTGATGGACTGTCCCTTGATCAGACACACATGGTGGAGAGGTATGGCAGTTTGTTTTGGATATGATGATGAAGTGAGCACAGTAGAATGTGTTTGTTTTTGTTGTATTTATTTGTGTGGTGTCTAAAAGATTGCAGCTGGAAATCTCATGCACATCTTACCCCCCAAAAAAATATTTTGTTTTGGAATTGTGCAGAATATAATTTTGAGTTTCGATTTTCAAAAACCTAAAGAAAATTTGAAGATATTATAATTTTTTTATTTTGATTAAAATCACTTTTTAAAATATGTAATTGTAATCAGTAATTGATTTTAATAATCATCAAATTTAGATTAATTATGAATGAAATACAGTGGAATTTGCCACAGTTATCATTTTCATCTCTTTTCTTTCTGTGAGCTGTGCACAAGTAAATGCAGTAAATCTTTGTCTGGAAGAATCATCTACACACAACTGAACAGTGCAACAAATATAAAATTCAGAAATAATAAACAAAACTAGAGATAAAAAGGATGTACAGTAATGTATAAGGTAAATGGGATTTTACTCAACAGCTACCTAATATTTGCATGTTTTTATCCTTCTTTTAAACTCTGTCCTCTGCAGATCTGAGTGCATCAACAAGTTTGCATCAGTGTTTGGAACGATGCCTCTGAAGGTGGTGGAGCACCGTGCAGACCCAGTGCTTTACAAAGACGACTTTCCAGAGAAGCTCAAGAGCTTCCCCAACATCGGCAGCCTCTGACCAGCCTCCTTACAGCCTCATCTCATCAAGACCTGTCACCAACATTGTCTTTAATGTCAAAATATCAATATTCAGACTGAAGTGGTGCATGTTCATGTTGCCTCTGAGTTATAGTGACGTTCACTTTTATTTTTAAATTTAATTTAAAAGAAAAATTGCATAGGTCATCATCATTTTCATTATTTTATTGAATTGAATCACAGAGGATACTGAAGCCTGACATTTACCAATGCTAATACACGGACTGGTGCTACATGAATGCCTCTGAGGGCCACCCTGAGTTGGATGTTTGATGGACAGACTGAGCGACTGGAGGCTTGTGGTCTCTGACTGTTACTGTTTTGGAGCTGGAAACTTTTGGCTCCAGCTACTCTGTAATTTGCGTATACAATGTGTATATATTTGTATTTTGCAGCAGTGCTGTATGATAGTCATAATTTATGAGGCTTTATGATGCTGATGTTGAACTTACATGATATATAGTAAATGATTCAGTGACATTATATTCAATGGTTAAGTGAATGTGAGGATACTCAGATGATGTACAGTAAATGTTTCACATGTGTTTTGTTTCACACACTCAGATTGGACCATTAGACAAAGCTGGTACTGCAAATCTAATATTTAGACTAAGTAACTGCTGATTTTAAAAAAGTGATGGTGAGCTACTGAGATGTTTTGAATTATAATTTTATACTGCCTGAGCAAGCCTTTTGTTGTTCTGTATGAAAAGCAGAGATGCTTATTGAAGCATCCATATGTGTTTGAACCCTGCTTAAGCATAGCAGTTACTATGTTTGCCAAACCATTGAAGTCATACTGTATAGTAAATAACAGGCAATTCCACATTTTCAAAACACATGTATCAACTGTTGACACTTTGTTTTTTACTTTTCCATTTTACTTGTTGTTTTTGTTCTTTTCCTCACTCGATGTGTCAGCTCCAGTATTTAGGCTGTGATGCTGTGAACTGTTCATTCTTTAAGTTGTTTTTTTTATTTCCCTTTTAATTATTTTTAACAAGGTCAGTGCAACTATTCACAGGTTTTTGACTTGAGTTTATGCATCTCAGTGTATATATGACTTTGTAATACACAATAAGTAAAGACCGCACTAACATGTCTCAGAGTTTCAATGTTCCTATTTCCTTGAGGAGGGAGGAAGACGAAGTCAGACATTTTTCTTTTTCATGTCTGCCTTTAGTTTAATCTGTGACCGTCCGGAGCAGACCCTCCGTGACACTGTTCCCTCCAGCCTGTCACCTGCTGTTAATATACGCTGCCTAATCCACCCTGTTCAATGTCAGCAGTTCAAAAGGGTGCAGTTCGTATTTTTGTCAACTTCAATTAGTGTGATACTCTTGTGGGTTGTGCGATCTTGTTTCAGCACTCGTGTCCCTTCAAAGGGACTGAAATGCATGGGGATTTCACAATGTGACTGCAGAGATGACACAATATTTTGGCAAGGTGGTGCAGCACAGTAAGACCGAGCAAATTCAGACAACTTCTGCACTCGTGGTGGACGACCAGGGTCTTTAGTGGACTGTTGATGTTGATTTTCTTTTGCACTTTTTGGCAACAGAGAGTTTTGTTCTTGCTGAGGTAGCAGCTATTACCTGGCAGGAAAGTGTCTGATTTATATGCTTAGTCTTTTTGCTGCTTCATCAGTCATGAACTACCTTTCATAAGAAGTCAATTCTGAATCAAACTTCAATAACTTATTGTACTTTAATCACACAAAACATAACACAAGCATGAGTAAATTCATACTCTCAATTAAAAAGGCAGCTTAAAGCCACACAATACTTTGGAAGAATTACATATCAAGAGAAAAACAATGTTCAAGCACATCACTGGAAAAACAACTTTAACATACATCACCAAATTTAAGAAAAGTGAACTCAAATACTTGATAAATTGTCTCACAAAATAAAACAGAGCATCAAATTAGTAACATTTCCAAGAGTCCTATGACACTTCAATTCATTCTGCATGCACACAACAGCACGTATTTACCATGTATTTACTCCTATACTGATTGCCTGACTTCAGTAGTACTAGAAAATGAGAAAAGTGGACAATGACATCATCACTCAAAGCTGGAGTTTGGTACCATACAGGAGAAAAGTTTTTATGCAAAGCTTAAAGTTTATCAAGGGGTGAAGAGAGTGCATCAGTGATTTCCTGCAGTGAAGTCATCACCTTAGATACACAGAGAAGATAGGAAACAGTGAGTGTGTAGTGTCTAAACCTGAGCACTTCAATGGCAGCATGTCTGTATCCACTCTGCAGATAGAACAGTCTACATTAAACCAGCGAGAAGACAGACGCTCCTGTCCATCCTGACACACAATACTGCAGTCCACAGCCTCCACACGGCTCAGCGTTAATTAAAAAGCCTTCCTGGGTTGGCTGGGCGGCTGCGCCTCGGACCCTGCAGCAGCTTTGGGCCGGTGGACATAGTGGAAGTGAGCAAACGGAGAGGCGCAGTGCAATGTGTGTGACTGGAGGGGGGGGTCTTTGAAAGCAGAGCCATGACAGCTGAGGGGGAAGCATGTGTGAGGCATGTTTGTTTTGCATTTACCCCCTGAGCGCAGCTGTGTGCACTGTCCTTTTCCCAGAACACCGGAACACAGCAGACGCCCTCACAGCTCGCCCTCGGTCCAACCCCTCAGCTCGAGCACTGGAGGCCCCGCGTTCACATTTGCAAGTATGCTCCTCTCACTTCTCATATACGTCCTCTATACATGAAAATGCCTCAAAGTTTGACTGACGAGTGAAACGAGTGATCTGCTCTGACACCTTGTTTCTCTTACCTGGCACTGAATGTGGTGCAGTTACAGGAAGTCTGCCTAAAGGTGCACTGTGAGGGACCGGGTTCACCTTAGACCTGAATCAGAATTTGCAAAGGAAACGTACAACCTCATTATTCTGAAGTGGTAAACCTCACATACTTTGGAGGGTGCTGTTATCAGGGGGGAAGAAACAGCTTCTATTGAAATATTTAAATGATATGATTTGGGCTCCAAAGGGTGTAACTTATCTCTATCTGTGTCCAGCTCACTTTAACCTCCACTTTGCCTTTCCTCTTCCCACAGAGACACAAACACAGACATACTGTTCAAGCCCTGATACAGAAGTAAACAGAGTAAAGGCTGAAATCAGAGGGAACATGATTCCTTTTGACACTTAATCTTGGCAGGTTAGTAATATTAAAAACACAATCTTCTTTAGAGGTCATGCCAAAATACAAATGAGGTTAAACCAAAACCAGGGAACGGTGCACATTTGTTTGACCAATTTCAGAGGGAACCTTTAACCATCAAGGAAAGGTTGGTGGAAATGGTTGCTGTCAGACCCCTGAAGCATCTTCGTTTTCCCCATGAACAGCTCACTGCAGATTCACTGGATTTTCTCCAGAAACACAGAAAACCACTTCACGGCTGTTTTATGTCAGTTTCTTTCTTGCACAGTTTGCATAATTAAGGTTTCAGAACTAAAGTTTCAAATGTAAAGTTACAAAATTATGCAGAAACTAGTTGATATTGCACTTCAGTGGTGCTAAATTCAAAATAAAATCCAAACGGACACTCATTGGATGTCTGTGTTTTGCAGACCTGGGTCAACTGACCACCACTGCCAATTGGTAACAAGATGTTGCAGGCACCTTAATTGCAACACCATTTCCTCTGAAATCCCCCTTGACTAAAAATATGTAAGATGTGTATGTGATGAACAGGACTTTAGTCTGAATAAGGAGAATAAAGCTTCTGTACAAAGGTTACTCTGCATTAATCTGGTCAATGGTGTCCTTTGACAGAAATTATGAGAAAAAAAAGAGAAAGAAACACGGGGCGGCTTTGACAGCCAAACACAGCCATGTTAAAGTCCAGAAAAGGCTGTTGAACACTGACATCCTTTCAGTGTTTAAACGTGTCAACACACTGTGTGTAATCTCCACCAGCCTCCTCTGTTTCAAAGGAGGCTGCTGCTGGTTCTGCTGTTATTTCTGGCAGTCTGACTGACTAGTAGGCACTTCTCTCTCTGAAACCTGTGAAGACTAGAAATGCAAAGGGGCACAGTCGTGTCCAGTTGGAGTCTGTCCTCCTGAAAAACAGAGCTGCGTCTGTTTGGACGGTTGGTGCTCCCAGGCTCTTCAGCCCTGAGAGCAGCAGGCCTGCTGTGCCCTTCTCGTACTCCCACACACCACTTCCTCCTCTGTCTCTTCCTCTCTCTGGGCATCAGCAGGCTGAATCAGAGCGGCAGGTGAATCTCTCCCTCTGACCACACTTAAGGAAACCACTTTTGATTTCTGTAGTTACTGGAATACACACCCACAGCTGGTGTTTTTAACAGTTACCTTGAAAGTGAGCAGCTCCTGAATTTGACAGATTTTCTTTGTAGTTTGTCGAAGCTTTTTCTTAGCACCAACATGTGCTAATGCTTATAAAGATTGTCTTACAATAATGTATGTGACCTTTAACTAAATGGTTTTTTTTTGAGGATGCTTACTTGAAGTGTTTTAATAAAAAAAAAAACAACAAAATGACAAAAAGAAGGGGAAAATAATGACACTCAAACTTTAAATAACAAGGTAAGAATAAAACAGCACCAAACAAAGAACTGCAGACACTTGAAGCACTGTACAAACAGAATTTTCTGTATTTTAGCAAATAAGTGCATGGATTTGTTGAAATAATTATTAAACATAGTGTCTTCTTTTTTCCTATCTTCAGTGCTACACTGTAACTCCTGCTATACAGTACAGCATTACCTCCTGCCATGCTCCCACACAGCTCACCAGGGTTGCTTTGGCACGGCACACCTTATTTAGCCAAATCTCTTTTTTTTCTCTTTGCATAATCATTTTTATTGCAGCATTTTTTAAGGTAGTCACTGTTGCCTTTAGAGTTTTAATTTTAGTGCCCCCTCACGCCATGCTGGGTTTGTTTAGACATTTCAGGGGTCAACAAGGTTCCCCGATCCAGCACATATCAACACATCATGTGGCCCAAGATATGGCCGCACTGTGCTCTTTGGCTTTCATGCGCAAAGCTGCGATACTGGACGACTTGCGGTCAGGGTCCATGTTGAGATCATACGTGTTGATGCCTGCGGGCATGCCGGGGGATCCTCCAAACAGGCTGCCCATGTGAGCCTGTCCCATGTGACCTCCGGGGCTCGGTACACCCAGAAAATCAGACACCCCGCTGGCAGAGTGGGGATGAGGTGTCATACAGGGAGTCACGGTGTCGCAGGGCACGACACAGCCAGGCACAGGAGACGCTGCGCTGCTGCCACCGATCCAGGACGGGTTCTGAATCTGAAACATTATTGAAATGAACTTTGTTCAGAGTGGCAGGCCCACGGCTATGACTTCTACACTTCTTAATGCAACCTGACAGAAATTAAAGGACTGTACTGGCTGTTTACTGAGACTTGTGGTTACCCCAGAGATGTATTGTACTGCAGGTTTTATGTCAAAGTTTGTTTTGCTGGTTTCCTGTCAATGTTTTTCCTGAAACTAACCTGATTCCTAACCAGCCAGCTTTTACAGTCTGGTCCTGTCCCCATCAAGCTGTCTATGATGCTCCTATCCACAACTCAGTCAAAACCAGTCTGTGCTTGAGAGACAGTTTAGTTAGAGAGCAGTTTTATCTGAGGATATTCTGTAATCACCTGAAAAACATTTACAGCAAAACTCACTAACTTCACCACAACCACAAATTCTCATTTTTCAACTTCATCAGTGAACAACTGAGGTGCTGTTCACAAACTGTGTCACTTCTTTCCAGTTTTTATATTAAAGTGAAATTATTATTACCAATCTTCTCATCGAAATCTAGCCATAAGTTTCCTTTCAAAGGATTTAGTGATTTATCTGTTTTTACATCTGCCACCTACATCAACTTTGCTGATAAACGGAAGCTGAATAAATACAAATTTTATTGCAGACTGACCTGTTTCCAGTCTGCTAGGGAATGATAGAAATAATGTAAAATCAGCAGAAATCTCACTCCTGTCTTATGCAAAATACATTACAACAGACTGAACAACTGGCCAACATGTGTTGAAGTACTCATTCTGTACCTGTGCATAGTTCTCAGGACGTGTTAGAAGCGGCAGCTCGTACGCAGTAGAGAAATGTGTTCGGACCTGCTGCATCTGACCAAAGCGCTCCCGCTTCCTCCACTTTGCTCGTCGGTTCTGGAACCAAACCTGCAGAGGAAAAGTGTCTGAAGGTCATAAAACTGGAAGCAGCGTTTTTTATTTGATCCAAAAAACCAGGAATCTTTATTTTGATTGAGGTGAGGCTGAAAGGGGAGGATGGTCCCTTAACAGGGACCTTCCCCTCAAATCTGAAGGAAATACTTTTCTACAGATATAAATCTAAGTTTCCCTTTCAAATGGAAAAATGATCCTATGCAGTGCTGCCAAAATACTGAAATATCACGAATAATATCTGCAGCATATCAAAAACTTAAAGACAACTTACAGTGCACAGGAACACAATTCAGAGGAAACTGGAGTAATAGAAATGTAAGTATGTGTAGTTTAACTAAAGGAATAAAAAACTATAAACTGTGGAGAAAACAGAGGTGAAAATATCCTGTAGACTCCAGCCTTCACTTCACGAGAGGCTCCCACAGAGAGCAGAGCAAAACGTACCCATCCCAGCTTTGCTTATTGGTGTTAGTGTTTTCTGTAACCATCTTTAACATCTCAGTGTGATCCCATTGTTCACTGAAAGCATCACTATGCTTGAATCACCATCACAGTGTGTGAAAGTAATCTAAATACATTTATCTGCTTGGCTTTAAATGTCACCTGACATGCTTTAAAAAAATACTCTATGCACCTACCACAGCAGATTAATAATGGGACAGATTTAGCAACAAAAGCATTTCTATTTGATTTATTTCTGATATGATTTCTCATATTTCATGTATCTGCTCTTTGCTCACATAGTGCATTATAAATCTAAGGAGGCAATATAGGAAATTGAAAAGTGAGATGGGATTATATCTAAGGGCTTGTTTGCATTTTCCTTTTTAATTTCCTGCAGCCTAAAACTCTCGGCTTTGAGATTCTGTCTCCTTCTAAATTAAAGAAGCACAGAGACTAAGGGACATAATCCTTTTTTCCTTGATGCTTTCATACATGATCCTCTGCACTGTGTCTTACTCAGGATCAGCAAAACCTGTACAAGATATGTCTTTGAAAATGCTGCTTCATGATTGCAATGATTATGGTAATTATACATTAACGGTACTTTGTAAGGCAACTCTGCCTCCCTGCATGTACACTATCACCAGCAACTCTCATCTGCTCTTTGCTTTGTGCCAAGTCTGGTGGCTATTATACAGGGAGAGCATATTTTTGTATTGCGCACGCTGCATTGTGACAGTAATTGGTAAAGACCTTGACAGCTTAAGTAGCTGGTGGACTTTCAAATGAGGCTTTATTTATGTTACAGCCCCAGAGAGAAAGAGCAGAGAAATGCCAAACTGGCCCCAGCAGGAGAGCTGTACGGGGCTGAAAACACTTTGAAGTGAGAGAGCGGCTCAGAGGATTGATAACCCGCCACTGCTGTCACTCACGTCAGCTTCCAAACCAAAGTAAAAGAAATCCAAGGCTGAGCCTGGCTTCGGTTTTCCAACACCCTCAAAGCACTAATAATATCGCTGAAACACCTCTGTCCAGTGTTGTTGTTCATTAAATGTAAGTTTGTTCTCTATTGCTCCAAAATCCTCCACCACGTAATTTCTTATTTCCCATGTTGATTAAGGGTAAGTTGAGGACACTAGTGGACTGGTACAGAAAGAAATGGATCATAAAGTTTAACATCTGCCTTTGTTTTTTATCATTTTTGGTATACAGTATTATAAAATTAGCATAGATAGATAGATAGATAGATTGATAGATAGATAGATAGATAGATAGAACCAGTGTGAACACCTGCATTTCCCTGGAGAAATCCACATCAGATGACACTTCAGCTCTCTGGAATAACACAACACCAAATCCGAGGCTATTGAAACCCTTGACCTTTGACTCCTGACCTTCCCATGTCGTGTATATGACTCAGATCTTACTTTCTATTTTTTGAAACCCAGAGCCTAGAAAAGCAAACAACTCCAGGACTTAATGGTGTTTAACTCAAGGTACCTGAGAACAGTCAGACAATCAGACTTACTATGACACTTCTGAGAGTTATAATCTCAGGTATTTTTAAAATAGTGAAAGCAGACTTTTTTTTTTCCTTTAAGCTTTTGTCCAGTCCAGAGGCTGAATCAATGAGTTGTGAGTGATTTTGCGTGTGAATGACCTGAATAGTGTTCTCTGACTGACAAGGCATCTTGTGTCTTTTATCTTTAAAACGTGAGTGTTTAAGAGGGCCGCTGGGAGAGTCGAGGGCTGTAAAGCCGCATCCATCTGAAGCGGGCAGGTCTGTGATAGCACGAGCAGCAGAGTAGACCAGCATACCTTCAGATGCTCGGGGTTGAGTTATAACCCTGTGGCTGCACAGACTTCCTGTGTTTCAGTGTGGAGCTTTCCTGGTCACTACTCCAGCTCATCACTGTAGAAAACTTATGTTTAGAAAACTAGAAGACATCATCTGCCTCAAAATAGATATGACATCAAATATCAATCACCAGCTTGCTTAAAGCCTATGGGAAGGGTTTCACACCTACCCTGGAGACCACAGCGGGGACACATTCTTGTCTGAACAGGATGTTAATGAAAGAAAAACACAGAAAATCCCAGGGCTTTGGTAGTCATTCACATACACCGCCACACAGATGTGGTACAGAAATGGTAGAGGACTCTTTCTGTGTGTACTAATACTGGAATGCAGTACAGCAGTTGTGACCAGTTTGTATACTAATTGGGCCAGAAGGTCAGTGAGATGCTGTGTACCTCAGGCCTGAATAGTACTGGATGAAGTGAGCTCACAAATTAAGGAAAGTAAATCATAGAAGTCCAACAACAACAGAAAATCCATTAAGACAATCCTTTGGAAACACAATGGAGTCGAACGGCTCTCCTCTTATGTTGATGAGAGTCTGCTCTCCTGAAACTGCACATATGAGGCCCAGGCAGCTCAAACCTCAACCCCCTGGGCCCCCTGGCCTCTGTTAGCTCCCACTCCCCCACTCTCTCCCTCAACTCCCACATTACCAGATAAATCTCTCATGTTGTTCTGTGAGTGACGTTATCTCTGCAGCGCGGCAGATGCTGAAGGATCCATGAGGTTATGTTGTTTAAACAGTGTTCTGCTGTGATGGAGAGCTCTTTTTTCTTACTGTGGCTGCACAAGGTTGTTGCAAATATTGGACTAGAACTGTAAAATAGAAACTTGTTTAAATTAACTTCATCTTCCTGTGTTATTATAAACTGTTTGTTATTGTTTAAATGAATTGTTGGAAGTCTGACATTACCTGCACGCGGGCTTCAGTCAGGTCAGTCCTCAGTGCGAGCTGCTCTCGAGCGTAAACGTCAGGATAGTGTGTCTTCTGGAAAACCTTCTCCAGCTCTTCCAGTTGGTAACTTGTGAAGGTCGTCCGGTTGCGCCTCTTTTTGCCTTTGTTGCTTTCACCGCCGTCATTCTTGTCCAGGGGACTCGCTAAGTCGGTGCCTGGCGGCCTATCAGAGGCCGCCTTGACACCTTGATCCTTCACAGTCAGATATCTGGTGTCCATTCCAGGTGGGTCAGAGTCTGGGGCCAAATCAGAGTCTGTCAGACCTGCGCTGTCTTTACCTTCAGAGATAGGAAGAAGATAAAAAAGAAAAATACTGTTTAGACTGAGATTTTTGTTTTTATTATTTTATCAGGACTAAATGGATCAAATGAAAACAGCTGCTTGTGAATGTGTTTCCCTCTAATTGAAGCTGAATGTGAAAATAAAGGAGAGTAAGTAAAGGAAGTCGTTACATAAAGTCGAGCAAAAAGAAGTGTTATAATTTGAGTATTTCAGACACATTTGTCACTTTGAAGCAGACGGGATATAAAAGTATGATAAGATAAATGTGTGTCGAACTACTTCTCTTCAAGATTTAAGGGCGTATTTCACAATAACTGATTTAAGTCATGTGTGGATTCTCCATGTGAATCAGCCAATGAGAAGAAACCTGTTTATATTCAGACTTCAAATATTCCTCTTGTTTTCCTCTGTTTGGCACCTTATATGACATTTTTACACTTTTACCATTTTTTTTTTACACTTTCTTGGAAAAGCTTTTGGCAAACAGAGCTTTGCACTGTACATCTGACATGTCCATTGTTACTGAAAGATAAATGCTGCTATATATGACTGTGGTCAAATGAAATGACTACACCCTCTGAATAACATTGATAAACATGTTTTCTGAAAAGAGGCCAGCTCTGAAAAGTAGAGAAATACTCTCACAGTATTTGCCACTGGGGACAAACATTGTTAATTTTCCCAACACCACTGAAAAGCAAACATTTTTTTGGAGTAATCTGAGCCTGTATTTTATTAAACTTTAATATCCATCCACTGGCCCCTGACAGTGCATTCAGCGGGAACTGACAATTTATTTATCAGATCTATATAGTAATTTATGGGGTTTAATGGGGTGGAACGTGGGAATTTCTCGCTCTTTGTGAGGAAATTCAGTTGTGAAATCTGTTTGTACGCAGTGTTGAGCATGTGTGTGTGTCGATGTGTTTGTCTTCGGTGTAATGGATGGTCTGGATCGCCGGCTGCTCACAGGATCCAGTTGTAGTTCGTAGATCATCCTCTGATGTGCTGCTGCAGCAGACACCCTGGCCATAATTTGAGACTGACAGAAAGTTGCAGAATTTATACAGCGTGCTCTCCTAAAGCCCCGGCACCTCCTGCTCTGACACACACACACACACACACACACACACACACACACACTTGCTTTATTCATGGCTGCAGTTTAACAGTAAAACCTCAGGCAGCTCTCTGATCATAAATTTCCACAGCCATGTCTCCTCCAGGGTTTGTGCCTGAGCTGGTAACTTGGTTCAGGCTGCTGCTGCTGCCTCCACTAAATTCACCAGTTGTAACTCTTCATAAATACACATTCATACTGTGGACTTATGATCACTGGAAGTGTCATTTCAAGCAGCTTATTAAAGGCGTTTGATTTTGGTGTGGTGGCGACTCACAGCGCTGCGACCTCCCCCGTGCCTCAATATCATCTGAGGTGAACTTATTGTCAGGACGTCTCCACTCGTCTGCTCATCCAACAATTTGTCAGGTTAGGACTGGGAGGTCTGTGTGTGTGTTCGTGCAAGCTCCTTGTGCAATACTCTACATTCAGTTGGCACAGAGGAGAGTGTGAGTCAGAGACATCTTCTCTGTCACACACACACAGACACACACACACACACACACAGACCCTCGCCATGTTGGGTAAGGTGCTGCAAGGTGAGGTAAAGAGATAGCTTGTCATAAACTGACTCTCTCTCTCGAACACATGCACCAGAGTGTTGGCCAGATATAAGGAATAAAACATTATAATCTGTAGTGTGTATGTAGCACATGAAGAGATGTTAATATGTATTTATGCCCAAAAAAAATGTCATTGTCATTATGTGACCTTTGACCCTCTTTTCTCAAAGGTCAAGCAATGCCAGCACTCATAAAATGATGATTTTTGCTATTCACATTGTAATCTGCAGTAAAATAGTCATGAAGTTTAGTGCCCGGGACTTGTGGCCAGGCACAGTCTGTGTTTTCATTCTTTCCAACTAAAGCCTTTCTCAGGCCAGCAGTGCATGCAGAAGTCTGTCAATTAAAGTGACTGATCTGATTTTAGTTTTACTTTACTTTAAGCAATGTGGCACTACAGCTCCATATACCCAACCGGTAGCATGTCAGCACCTGGACCTGAGCTGAGGACCGACTGCTCGCTGCATGGGGGTCTGATGCCCGCAACACTGCCTCGCCGTCTATGACTAAGACATCCTGTTGAGCTCGAAGGGAGCAAATGTGTTTTATCCCAACATAAATATGATGCAGTTATTTAATCATACTTCCCTGGCCGAGACCCACAGTCCCCACAAAGCGAGAGCTGTCAGACTGTTTGAAATCATGAGGCCTCTTGCTGATCAAAGGCAGTTGTTTATATGGCATCACTGATGTTTTTTTGGCAGGAGTGGGATATTGTGACAGTCTTCTGCTTGTTACCCATGCGATGTGCTGTCGTTGTGAGGTTCTCCAACACTGCCCAGGGTGAACATCAGTGGGCCCTCCTGCTGTGAACGCATGTATGGAGAACATAGGAGAGTCTCACGGCAAACAATGCCTGTCAGGATATGGCCTCCTTGGAAAGAGGCGGGGAAAGACATATGCTACATCAAAACCTCCATCACAGTGTTCATGCGTACAACTGGCTTTTCCGTCCAATACACAAAGGCTTCACAGTTTCAGCGTACACCTGCACTTCTGCATGCACGTCCCAACAACAATCCAGCAAACACACAAACCAAACTAAAAATGCCATGCAAAATGTTTTTAGTTGCAACCACAGGATGTCTATTTTCACTGCAGTGGATTCAACCATCAGCATCTGTTCCAATTACTGTGCACAGTGAAGAGAGAAGTGTCTGCAGCTCTTTGTTTATGGCAGGCACAGGGAAAGTTCTGCAGAAACTAAATACACAGAAAGTACTTCAAAACAGGCTGAGCACTCATTTCCATGTGAATATTTCCACCTGACTACACAATAACACTGGTTTGTATACAAGTTAAAATTTTCTCATGCAACATACGCAAGAGTTCAATATTTATTGTTTCAAATGCAGATATCAAAATTTCACGTATTTATTAAGGCGAGGCCGTGTGGTCAAAACGACGTTTGCGTGGACCAGACATTCAGCGCAGACAGTTATTAATTCACAGTTGAAAACAAGGGGGGGCAACATCAAAGGGTAATTTCACTGGCTGTAAAGCGACAGGGCACCTTCCCTGCTTCTTTATTGACTGGGATGACTGGGGTCAGCTCACGGTGTTAAGAGGAAACACTATAAATCAAACACCACACAGTGACGAAGAGAGATTAACAAGGTGTTGTCCAAACTGAAAAATAAATACTTGAAGTACAAGGAAACAGTCAAAATAAAAAATAAGACCCAAGACAAAGCGCACAAGAATGACATAAGTATTGTAGTTATGTGCCAGGAGTGTGATCCTATAAAAGGATTGTAAATACGTACATTAACTCAAGTGTCATTATAAGTAGACTAGGGCTTCTTCTATGGCTCACCGTTTAAAAAAGACATGAATTAAAAATTAACATACAAAACACAATTAGTTATAAATTAATCAGCTATACAGTAACTAGAGCGAGCAGAAATGATCTTCAATGTTAAACAGGAGTCATGACGATGACTGTTGTTTTCAATAGTTAAAAGTAGATTTATCTTAATGAGCCTGCACATTGTTTTCAATCTGTGTACTTTTTGATTGAGAGGAATGGTCTTCATTAGATTATGTAGTACTATTATTAATGTCATAGTATATCATTTATATACTATACTATATACTTGATAGACTAAATTAGTATTGTAATTATTTTTTTCTTTTTATGACTATTAAATGTTATTAAAAAAATTACATGTAATAATTTAATGCAGACAGAATGAAATCTGCTGCTTGTGGATTTTACATTTGATAACATTTGCTTTTTAAAAATAATACTTTTGTACTCCTACACCTTCACATTTAATGCTGCATTATTATAATGTAGCATAGTTGTTTTTTACTCCAATGTTCACAGTTATCCTCTTTTCTGTCTCTACTACTAAAGCAAATATCTGCCTCCTTAGCTGCTAAATGCATCACTATGTTCCCAAGCAATGGGTAACTTTGCCTCACTGACATTTCATAAACAGGTTTAGGAACAGCAGGGTTTTAGTTTTTCACTGAAGCAAGAGAGTTCACAAAACTGCCAATGTGTGGACAAGACAATCAATCGATTATTTGAATTTCTGTAGGTTCATCGCTACAAGTGACCCCTTTTATTTTTATACATTGATTTTACGTAGTCAAGATAAACTGTTATTTTAAAGTAAAGAATTAAAGGTACATCTACCACCACTGAAGGTGTAATAATAAATCCTCCCTACTCATGAAATCTGACCGTGTCTTGTTTTTGGAAGTACAGATAACACAGCTATGAATAGCTTAGCACTATGATTGCTTGGTATAGTGTCAGGTGCAGTCATCAAAACATTCTGGGACAGTACACACACACACACACACACACACACACACAGAGTTTTACACCACTGCTGTAGTTCTGCAAAAAGGGATTGGAAACAATTACAACTGCAGAAAACATTACTACATCACTATTTAGGTTTTTTCTTGAATGAAGCCAAAGACTGATAAATCACCTCTCACGCTCTCTTTGTCTTTCTCACACTCTCCCCCTCTGTGTCTCCCTCCCTCCCTCCCACCAGCTCT
>OOFC01014906.1:93232-111178 GCA_900323345.1 Pseudochromis fuscus
GGGGGGGGGATTTAACACATGACATTAATGTAATTTGGATATGAATATAGTCTATGAGTGATGGCGCCCGGGCGGAGAGGGCACAATTTTACGCTTCATTCGCAATGGTTCATCAAGGGCAAATCATCCATATTCAGCCGATTGTGTTCACATCCTACAATGTGGCGACTGAATGAGACTGAGTGTTGGTCTAAAATAGATTTTTACATTTTGTAATTAATGCTCGAAACGAATTTTACACTCACTTATATCTTAATTAATTATTTCAGCCACCAAAGAGTTTTTGATCTGTTACGAAGAAAAACACATTTGCTCTTCAGAACCAACGACTATTTTTCATTTCTCGTCATAATATAATTAGCTACAACATACCTAAATGAAGGTAAAATATTAAAGATCACACTAAAAATTATGTTGCCATTCAGGTTTATTATATCCACTTTTAAAAACAAGGAATTTTACATCTTTGTTTATTTCAGTTTGTCTGACAAATACAACTTAAAATAACTAACAATATATATTTTTAGATCCAAATCTCATGTTTGTTGTGTGTGGATACAATATTAATAAATGAGAGGACAGATATTATTTGACGTATGTTACACATGTCTGTGGTCTTTTTATAAACCCTGTTTGTGCCACTTGCACTTTTTTAAAACGACACTTGATCTGCGATGTTTGTACCGAAAAGAGAACAATCCTGTAACGACAAACGACAATACTGCAGATCAATGCGCGATACTGAACAGCAAAGCCGTCGATAGTATTAATGACGTCAGTGTTTTAGAGGCCCTACATAATCATTTCTATTTCTTTACTCATACCATGTTTTCAGTTTTTACTTCACTTTTTTCTCTTTTTCCAGTTTTTTCTTTGAATCTCTAGTGTGTAGTTTGGTTAATTCTCCACCTCAGACACACACAAAACAAACAAAAACAAAAAATAAATCCTCCTGGTTTATTACGTTTTTTCATCCTCAACAGTTCGCCCTTTGTCTTTATGAATCAAATAAGCATTTATCCAACCACTTAAAGACTCATGTGCACAACAAAACACACCTCTGTGTTTTTTGTTTTATTTGTCCCTCAAAGCTTCATCAGTTTTAAGTACATTGGAGTTTTTGAACTAAAAATATATTTTTGATATTGCAGTTACATTTGTTAGTGCCAGTCTGAGTGTTTGATAAATAGGCCACTACATTTTAGCTGCCACTGTGATACATATATTGCAGCACTGCACAAATTGAAAAAGTAAATGAAATCAATAAAAATGAAAATAAAAAAAGAATTCAATGACAAATATTTTATTTACTCAGTATCTCTATTTAGATTATAGATTATAAAATGTATCTTAAACATAGTTTTTAATGCTCATATAGTGATCAATCTTTTTGAATACTGCTGTGAGATATAGTACAAAAACATAAATAACTCAGTTACTTTGTTTTTAGAAACATGTGGAATATTTTCCAAATATTGTTTCTTTATATTTGATCAGTTTGATGCACCGTCTCTGAGAGGTGTACAGATGTGACATAGTGTGGAGATGTAACTTTAGTTCCTCTGTCAGGGCACAAAGTGACACTCTGAGTAGGTTTGGTGGAAAATGACTGGTGTGTGATGAAGTGCATATACTCACAGAGCTTATGAGCAGCCAGCAGCAAAATGACAGACTCACAGCTAGAAGATATATGCGGGGACACATTGCAACAAAGACACAAGCGTATTCATGGACACATGGTGGACACATGCATACACTCACACACACACACACACACAAGCACATGTGTAAGAGAGAAAAAAAAAAGCAACTGAGTGAAAGACGAGTAGAAATCTTCTGCATTTACTTGATTGGATTTCTAATTAGGGCCAAGAGACTGAAAGGTGTCCATACTTGCACATGTGATGCAATGTTCATGCTCTGAAAAAACCTGGCTGCAAACTCACTGTCCCCGGAGGGAAAGATAAAATGACTTTACAGCAGTTTATGTTTCATCTCAACAAATATCTAATTACTTTGAAACGTCTCTCTCTCCATATGTCAGCAGCATGATTTATGGCAGTGAACCAGACTTAATGATCCCGCAGCCAAAATTTCAACCTGCTGGAACAGTATACTTCTGTCTGTGCTATTCTTAGCAGTGACTGGATGTAACAATCTTGTAATGCAATAATGGGTTTACCTATTCACTGAGAGGCTGTGGGTTCCTCTTTTCATTTCCACACTGCAAATCTAAAAATCTTTGGTATTTCTATGAAGTGGTTTGACATATTTAGGAAGTTATTTTCCCACCATTTCTGAAAGGTCAGTTAATAATGTATAATTTTCAGCAGGAAGCTCAATGGACACCAGCAGGACTCTGAAGTGCTTTACGTGCCTGACTATTGTTCAATCAGCTTTTATGTGCGGTGTAGCTCTGGCATGTGTACAACCACTCAAAATAATATTTCCACTGGCATGTTTACAGGGCGGTTCATGATCTGGCCACAAACATTATTTGATGTCCTTTTATTTCAAAAGGAAAAGTGTCCTGAGTTTTACAAACTTTAATTGCTCCATTATATGAACCATACACAGTCTCTGTCATGCTCTTGTTTCTGTATTTACTGTCCAGGAGGGTCAAACAGAGAGAGTGTGGGGGACTGTGGTCCTCACTGCTGAAAAATTATTTGCGTGTCAGTTTTCTGGCAGAGTCAGTGAAAGCTTCCCTCTAACAGTAGGCCCACCTGCAGCAAATAACAGCATTAACACACACACACACACACACACACACACACACACACACACACACACACACACAACTTCTAAGACTAAATGCATCCACGCATGCCCAAACACAAAGCAAATAAAGCACTGGTGTCGTATTTTTCTTCCACAAACCTAAGTTACATCTGTCTTTATAAAGTACAATATTTGGCGCAATTCCTTTGGGAAAAGTCACCACTGATGACAGAAGTTACATATTTAAATTTAATGTCTGTAGTGATGAAGAGTTCAATAAAATCATATGTTACATCTTTTAGTTTATAAGCCTCTCACGATGACAGTCCCCTGATAATAAAACATTCAACTGATGAAATCTATTATATGTTTTTATAACTTTGTTTATACAGACAACTATGTTTATTGGCAGCAGGAACACAGTCGAGGACCAACTTGGATTTTTCATATGAATAAATTGTGTGGTTTACAGTGTACAGTACATAGTAACTGTTGTACTACTATTAACTTTGGAAGAAGTTCAGAAAAAGGGGAAAATAGGAGGATATATTACTGTAACACTATATACACATAATTAATATACACACTGTACATGCACACACAGTATATAGTGTCAATAAGTTTAAGGTTTAATTAAGATTGATAGAAAGCACAATCTTCCAGTCAGGAAGAGAAAATGTCAGCAGACAGTTGGTAGTTTCTTCTCGAACATTTCTCGTTCCCGGATGTTTCTAACCCACGAGTCTATTGACTCACAGCCGTGACTAATTTTTTAGGAAGCTTCGTGTAATTATGTTTTATTTGATGAATTATCCGCTTTCTGAGTGAAATACATAATAACGTTGTCCTAATGGCTCAATGAATAGGACTGTTGTCACAGTCACTGACCTCAAAATGGCCCTTCAGTGTATACTCAGATGCCTTATTTCACTAACCAGACTTTTTAGATATTTGTGAATGTGGTGGTTAAAAAAACAAGCAGAACGACACGGAAGAGACATGAGCCCACATCCTCAGTTCACTGACAGCATTACATTTTAGCCTCTGCAGTTTGACTTTAGCCTGTGGCAAAGC
The DNA here is from genome assembly GCA_900323345.1 of Pseudochromis fuscus. NCBI lineage: Eukaryota > Metazoa > Chordata > Actinopteri > Pseudochromidae > Pseudochromis > Pseudochromis fuscus. The sequence continues at coordinate 97,028 of OOFC01014906.1, forward strand.
AACTTGATTGAGGCCTTTGATGGGCATTAATACACCGTGGAGAGACGGCTTTGTTCGGGAATGGAAATGAACATAAAACGGAAAGCGGAACAGGAAGGAGAGAGGCCCACAAGCTGATCTTACTTAATTTCACATAAAAGAGACATTCCATCTCTTTCTAGGCCTGTGTAGGCACCTCAGTGCAGGAAAACACAGACTGCAGCCCATAACACTGTGTGTGTGTGTGTGTGTGTGTGTGTGCGCGCACAACAGACATTGTGTTTGAGAAACCTCAGCTGCCCAGTCTGTGCCTGTCTGAACACGCTGCATGTGGCATTAGTCTTTAAAAACATGTGATTGGAAAAACATTTCAGTGGCACTGAGGAGTATTTTTATTCTGTACCTGGTGTAATGACCAGTGACCTTAAAATAAAGTTGTTTCATCCAATATATAAAAAAGTGTTCATTGATAGATTCACATTAAGTTCCTTTACAGTGTAAAATTAACAGTGATACATGTTGTCTTTGTAGCAGCTCTGTTACAGTAATGTCTGTAATGGGAGCTGCTTTATACTCTTCATACGATGGTCTTAATGCAGTAAATAAATGTACTGTAGTCCTGTGGAAAACTGCAGCTGATGTCAGTCAGCTGTAGGGTGTAAAGCCTTCACTGTAATGTGAACACATCTCTACATTTCATATTTGCTGTATATCATCCAAATTCTGAACTGGGCTTCTGTGTGAGTCTTCACAGCGGATTTTGGCACAAAGGTCCAAGATAACACGTTTTGTGTGTTGATGAATAGGAGAGAAGCAGAACAATATTCTGCACAGATGTATGAATCCTGTTAATGCACTCAGAATCACAGTAAATCAGCAAAGCATACATCATCATAAAAGTTCTGATTCACAAAATGAAACACAGACGTATGTTTTTTTTTTACTGTATAACTGGAGGAAAAGCTTTTTCTTTGAGGAGCAAGCGATCGTGTAAGAAACAAAACACAACAATGGATGCTCAGAGATCTTGTGAGGAGAAATGTGTTTTTCTACTTTGTGTATTTTTTTCTCACAAATCCAGATTACTAACCAAAACTGAAATAAAGCATAATACTGCATTCAAATCATTTAAATGAATTTATCAGTATTAAGATAAACACACTGCTTACTAATATAAATGTTTTTAACTATATAGGTGAAGACTTCCCAATTCTGATAAGCTCCTTTGTTATTACTTCAACTTTTCTATTGTAACTCACTGCTGCAGTAAAAAACAGAAGAAGAAGAAGAAGGTATAGGTAGATGTGTTCATTGTCATGTGTGTACTTTCACATTTTATTTGTGTTTTAAGTTTGTGAACCATACACCCATGTGTTGTACTGCATTGCATTGTTTATGTATTTTATGTCTCCTTTGAATTAATACTGGATTTTTTTTTTTTGCTCCCACTACATTTTTCTCTTCATGCCACAGAACATACTGACTGTCCTCTTCTACTTCCTGCTGAGTTTGTCTCCTCTGTCTCTGCAGTGACAGCAGGACACCTGCAGGTTCACACATCATGGTCAATATAAGGGTTCTTCTGGGTGAGGATGAGCCGGCCCTCCGCCTGTTTGAAGCACTGCAGCAGACATTTATGGGCCGCTTTAAATTGGTTTCACATGAGCAGGGGACTGAACTGCGTCAGCAGATTTTCTGATCAAATTAAATGAACAAAAAAGAAGGAAAAGCAAAAAATGGTTGATTTTAATGATAAAAAAGGCCTGAGGAGGTAAAGATAGAAAAAGCATCTGTTCTCACTTGATTCTTATACCAAGAGTTTGGGTTGCTGTATAATCTCGGAGTACACCGTTCAGACCTCCATTGCACACGGTGCCAGTGAAACATCTGGACTTCCTGTGGTGGAGTTTTAAACATCTGGCACGTTATGTCAGGTTCAAAGATAACAGGTAGCCTGGCAGTGGACCCCAGTGTTTCTGGATGAAATGCACAGAATTTAATTTTCAAAAGATCTTTCATGGTTCAATAACTACACATGTGATGACAATGTAAACATGAAGTGACAAATTTTAAAGAATAATCAGTTTTCTTTTGAAATGATTATTTTTATTACTGTACCTTTGGTTCAGTCTCTTTCCCTCTGTTCTCTGTGTGCAGCCATTTATGTGTATTGAATGTGCATGTCAGTGCAGTTTGGATTCACTTCAGAGCTATTATTTTCCACATGCCTTCTTTAAAACACCTTGACTTTTGGTGCTCTGCAGATCTTGTAGGAGGCCTGGAGACGGAGCCTAGCCCATCCGGCCTCACAGCATACACAAAATCCACAGATGAAAGTTTATTAGGATCTGGAAAAATGTGTCCCATATGTGACTACCTCCAGAATCTGGTGTTGATCTTGGGATTCCTCCTTTACTGATATGATCGGCTGAGAGAATTATCCTGCTTCATCAAATTCAGAGCACACCCAGCTGGCACAGAAAGCATGGACCATACGGAGGTGTGTGTGTTCATTTATTTCTGGGGAGGAGGGTTAAAGTTAGCAGATTGCAGATTCTCGCAATCAGATAGCCTCTGGAAGGTATTACTTATCCAGTTGAGTAGTTTCATTCAACAGTCATGCTGCTTTTTCTGGAAGACTTACTGTTACTGGTCTGAATGGTTCACTGTTCACTGCATCATCCCACACGGTCGCTGTTTTCACTCGTGGCTGAAACAGGTGGTAGCTGGAAAAAGTTCATCACTGACCTCTGTGCATTTAAGCATCAAGGGTGAGAAAAACATACCTGTGGTGAAGTGTGGAGCTGCTTACAAGCTGCTAATTGTTCAGGTTCAACAGGTTGGTTTTTAAGTGTTTCATGCTGAGAATCAACATGTGCAATCCTGTCAAAGTAACTTTTGAGACTAATATAGAGTCCAGTTTGAGGAAATCAGCATAAGGAGCATTTCATCCATCCTTAGAGCTGCAGCAGACATAGTTGTTTGTTGAGTTTCATCTCTGAATTCTTAAAAAGTCATTTTACAAAAGTTGGTGTCATTAATCAAATTCTTCACTATGTAGCCATCATTCATTGGTATTTAAATGGCTGGTGCTTGACATATTTGGTAACCTCTCTTGCCAAGTGTGTGCCCCTACCTATAATTTATTTCCCAAGAGCAAGCATCCAGGCTTTACTGTGCAGAGCACAGAGCTTTTAGGGAGGTCTTCATTTGGCTTCACAATCTCTGTAAAACCATGACCACAAATATGTCCACAGGGCTTCTCGAGTGGATAATGACACTTGGACGTGGTGATTGTAAGGCTGACGGCAACAAATGTGAGGTCAGTGTTTCAAAATGTGCTACTGCATGCACTTTTGAGCCCAAGGCCATTCATGGACGAGTGTTTTTGTGCTGCTTTCATCTAAATTGTGACTAATTGGCAAAGAAAAGTGAGGAAAAAGCTTTTTCTTTAAGTCATTTGAGGATTGATTTGGAAATGTAGTGAAACTCAAAATTTTACTTATATTTTTGTAAATACTACCAAAATTTCTGGGAAACATGACATGCTCTTTAGAGTTTTAATATTTTCCAAGGTCTTTTAAGCTTCACTGCTTCCAATAAAAAAGTAATTTAAATATTTAAGTTCAGCTATATAGCTAGTTATTAACAAGCTGTGGATACATGTGATACTGATGTGCACCAGTATGAAGAGACTTCAGAAACACCGCACTGGCACCTTACCCAGTCAAACCACTTCTGAGAGATAATGCTGTGCAAATAGGTTGCAGGCTGCAATTTGGAGAGCACTGTATTCTGAATAAATTACACAAATGTCCAGTAATTTGTTGTCTCCCTCCCTACCACCCTGTCAGTGTCCAGATGCTGAAGTGTTGGTTTGTGCTGTCACCTTTTGGCTTCCTTTGTCTCCTGTTGCATTGTGAAATTTGTTGTTTTACACACTCTCTGCCTTTTCCAAATATATGTTCAGTATATAATAACTTAGGACTTTTTAGACAGACAAGAAAGTTGAATATATTCAAAACTTCAGTTGTGTTAAACCCAGCGTCACTTGTCTGGCAAACCACTGAAGGGAGGTTACTGCCAAACAAGAGTGAAACTTATATTCAGCTTTTAAAAGATGAGATTCGCTGACAGTCACTGACACCAACTGTCTTCAATTTACACACAGTACTTCGATAGATTTTTGCAAGGTCACAAGCCGAAGCTCTTCTGCCTCAAACTAACCTCAACCTTGTTTCTAGAATTTCAGAGTCCCACCATGAAGCTCAAAAATGAAAGATGATGCAAAACCATAATGTAGCTGGTTGGTTTTTTGGGGTTTTCCAAATGATTTGCTTCAATAGCAAATAGCTTATTATATCAGAAACCCTTATTGGTTTATAAAAGCCTAGTCATATAAAACATGAGCTATTTGAATTCACATTAACCACTGATTTTCATGTTTTTATGATATTTCTTGTTATGCAATGAGAATTAAATGTCTCCCATTTAAAGCTGTACTGAATGTTTTCTTTGGCACTGTGGAGTGAATAGTAAACTTACAATATACACTGTAACCTAACTTAAGATTTTTATGACTAATATGTAAACAAACAATAATCTTATCAATGTGGACCTGAGTCCTCCATTAAGTACATGTCTATACTTTTAGTTTTTGGTCCTAAAAATATATTTTACCAAAACAAAAAAATCTCTACATCATCTGATGGGCAGGAATGTAGAGATTCACAACCTGCTTTTAATGTTTTTTATTACTCTTAACTGCTGCTGTTTCCATGTTTCTGTTTTAACATTTTTAAGCTTAGACATGATGACTTTTCCAGTATATCATGAACACAGCCATCTTTACCAAACTGGGCTCACCCTGCTCTCAGTGGTCTTATTGTCTTGACACTATGCCCTCCATCCCAACCTCACTTCAGTAACTTGGATGCCACACACCCTACATTATCCTCTACATGTATTTTTGAAAACAAATCAGTCATGTATATTTTTTTCTGCACACTTAGAGATTGAAGGTTGAACTGGCTGCAGTATTTCATAGTCAGTGACTGAATGTTAATGTCACGTTATATTAAATGTCTAGATATATATTGCTACCTGAAGATGGTAGCTCTATTTAAAAAAACAAGATTAAATAGTAGTTTTACTAATCAAATTCTGAATTAAAGCAGAGAAGAGTGAAGCACTCATAAAGAAAATGAAAATGAATGAATGAATGAAAATTAATTCCATATTTTCAGTGAGTGCAGGTTGGTTTGTTTTGCTTTCTTGGTCATTGCACATGTGCAGTTAAGTGATTTATTTTTACATTTCAGTTGCTTTTATCTTTTAATAGTTGTTTCTGATATTTTCAACACTGGGGGACTTTGTTATTTGAAGTGTTTTCTCAGACAGTGATAGATGTGGCCTGTGATGGACTGGATGGTAATGTGCATCTTCAGCTCTTTCACTGATGTTTGTGCCGATGTGTGAGCATTGAGCAGAGAAAGCGAACAGGTGGTCGTGAAAAGCTCCTCTAACAGGAGTCCAGACTCTCCCTCCAGTGGAGTAAAGCCACATTCTCTGGAACAATGTCGCTGGGATAAAAGTTGACTGTGATCTCCCAGCTCAACCTCTGACCCTGACAGTATTTTGATTAGAGGAGGCAGGATCCTGTGCACCCTTAGCGTTTAATCTCAGAGCCTCAGTCAGATCTGGACAGGGTGTGTTGTGGGAGGGCTGCAGCAGACCCTCCTGTGTTTATTTTGGTGGGCAGATAGAAGTCTCACAGCAAGGTGCTTGCTGTCATCACTGTGACCTACGAACTCAGGCCGCCGGACAACATTATGACTCTGGAGACCAGGGCCACAGCAGCATGTGGGATGCTCAGTGAAGAGGTCAAAGGGTAGGACTGCTGCTCAACATGTGCACAGATGTCAGGGAATAGTATCACAAAATTTTGCTTGACTTTTGTTTTGCATGAATATTTTAGCAGCCAACTAGAAAAGAGAAATAGTCAAAGTGAATGTTGATGTAACTGAGAAATACTGAAAATGCAAAATATTTTATCAAGTGAAATCTTTTCAAGTCTGCAGGGTAATAACAATTCAGATGAATATCCATATAATTCTGCTCCTTTATGACTGTAACTTTTTATAGACTGAGTGGGAGTGAGGGAAAACACCACTGTCACGTTGGTGAGGTCATCACATAGTTAATGAACATGGACAGTACTTTGTCTCAGATAATCAGAACTGTATGGAAGTTGATATTTTTTTTGTTATTCGTATTGCAATATATGTTGCAACAACCTCAACTGAAAAATGTTAAACGTTTTGGGAAAACATTTAAAGAGCTTTCTGTATAAATGGTATATTTACAGTGCCGCACAGTGGTACCATGCAACCACTCTCTGTCTGTATTTAGCCTAAATTAAGTTGCATTAAACATTTTCCATGTCATCCACTCTAGCCTGAAGAATCCATGAATGGACAGTAACACAACAGTTTGTCCTCAGTCATTCACAGGATGCATTAGGTGTTATTACTCATTCTCAAATTACATTTACACAGTGATTATCAACACTTGTTGCCAGAATACTTGGCTGGAGGTTTGGACCTTTCTGTTTCATCATTAGCATTGTTGCAATAATTTCCTGTTGATCAGCTGTACGAGAGAGAGTCACTGCATTTGGCATTTAAAGCAGGTAAATGCCGTCGAGAATCTTGCATAGGAGCCTCATGGAGAACAGAACAGCAAGATTATGTCATGTCATAAAAACGTCAGTTCAGAAATCCTCATTCTGGCTACAGTATGTATTATCTTTACTTCTTGTCATGTCCGAGAAGTAGCTAACAATTGATAAGAGACAGTGCAGTACAGCATTACATCTTTTAAACTTATGTTTTTTTCATGTCCTACCTATCTCTGCTGGCTCAAACATTTTAAAAAGTGATAAATAATAATGATTTCTTAGTGTTTATACAATAGATGCAAGCTTAGATTAAGTCCATGAACAATAAATAAATATATGACAATTCACCATTTTACACTTTCAATGGCTGAATTATTAAGAAACTTGTCAATTGACTAAACTTTACAGGATTTGACGTCAGTCTGGGATCAGCTGAGCACATCGTCTGAAACAAGAGACTATGACGATGATGGGTCACTGTGTGTTGTTGAGATACTGAGACATCGAGCAGTGAAACAGCATTGATGACCAGCGCTGAAACCCGAGTGACCTTTTTATTAAAGGTCAGCACCAAGAGAAAACAGAGGGCTCACTCATTGGTCTAATATCCTGGAATGTCCTGGAAGCTGCCAAGAAAAAAAGTCCTTTCAAACAGACTCTTAATCAGAGTCATGTTCCTGATTTAATTTGAGAGGACTTGTTCACAGACGCAGATGCCCCCTTTGTTTTGCTGGTCATTTATTCACTTAAGCAAATTCGAGGAACTGTACAATACTGAATGGTTACTATTTCTGTCATATAAAAAGTAATGATTTTTCCTAAGGCCATTCCTGGCATGCATTCATTCCCAACACTATTATTTTTTCTGTTTTTTAACAAATGATATAGAAATCACAACTTGTACTTCTATTGCTGGTGTAAAGTTTCTTCTGTGTCACATGTGTGTACATATTTGTGGTTGTGTTTGTGTCTTGCTGTCAGTGCGTGGCCTCTGAAAATAAGGAAGAAATGCAGGACAAACAAAAAGCAGTGACTAGTACAAGTATTTTTTTTACATTAACACACTAAACTTTTATCATGTATATTTATTAGATCATTATGTATCTGCTATCCCATGTACATGGTTTAGAAGACAAAATATGGAAATTAATGCAACACAGCCACTGACCACAAACCTAAATCAACACCTTAGTATTAATAAAACTGTCATCATAATCTCATCAAAGGGATTATTAGATTACACAAATAACTTTGTGTAATTCTCAACCTGATGTTCAGACCATCAAACCCTTGGCTGAGCAACAGGAGCTGATCAGTGATGATTCTGTGTTGGCAGTCAAATTTAACTGGAAGACTTTGCAACTTCTTATCTTCTGCAGCATCTTTTGAAGTTTAAAGAAGTTTTTTAAATGTTATTGTGTTCACCCTGTGCATACATATCACACCCAATGTTGATTAAACCTGTGAACTGTGTTTAAATACTTTTCAATGAACTCCATTTTTATAGCCATATGCCTCAGTTCACATAAGGAATACTTTCAAAGTAAGAGTCCATTTGATAATTAGCAACAAGTAGATTAAAAACATGCATCTGCTGAGTGAGTCATGCAAATATATCATTGTGCTCTTTTTTAGTCATGCATTCCTTTTCCTGATCTTTGTCGTGCTGTATCTTCTTGGAAACTCAACAGGAAACTCAACAACAGTTTAGATTTTTTAAATATTATTTTCATTTCTGTTTTTCTGATTATTCTGTAAATCTTTCTAATCCATCAGGTTCAGATTTTAGGATATTTAGATGATGATCTGACATAAAATATCAATTTAACTATTAGTATTATGATCGTTGTATTATTATTACCACCATAGGTACTTCTAAAAATGCAATAACTGCCACAGCTCATGATTTTTCCAAGCATGGGATATTCATATGGTTTCTGAGGTCCAGCCACCTCCTTGGAGATATTTCAGGTTCTGGGAGCAGCCATGCTGGCAACAAAGCCCTGTTCATCCTGCTTCAGGGTGACCAAGTGATTCCAATTAAAGCTGCATGTGTTGTTTACTGAAGCTCGGGTCGTGCAAGTCAAACACAAAGAAGTCTGATCTTACAAGTAGAGAGCAGAACCCTGGATCACTTTGACCTCAGTCTGCTCAAATAAACAGTGAGATTCACTCTCTTACTGTGAATTTCAATCACCTGGTCAAAACCACTCTGTCCGAATTCAGATTTTACAATATGTTTGGATGCTTTCTGATTGATTTCCCAAAATAAACCTACATACATGACTACAATTTATAATACCCTGTGCATACAGTCATGGTTGCAGGTCATTGCTCTGAAAAGCATAAGATAATCCTGAACAGTGCAACTACACTCAAATTTTCATAAATATCAATATTTTATCAATTGAAGGTGAGTTGGAAAAAGCAAGACAAATCAATTTGTTTTGGTATGAAATGACATCTGGTCACTGAGAACAGAGAGGTGACCAGTCAGAGGCAGAGGAAGGAGAAAATGAATGAGTATGATGAAGTGCCTGAGGATAAAAACATTCACACCACTGAATCATGGAGCTTACAGACAATCTGGCACAATCTTGTGACAAAACAATTTTATCATCTACTACAACTGTATAACACTCTTGAAGCATATCATAATAAAACAGAAAACTTGAAAAAAAAAACCACTGTCATGTGCTCATTGGTCTAACAGTTAATAAAAAAGATTTTTTAAGTAAAGTATGCAGCAGGTAAGAAGTGCAAATATGCAATATGCAATTCAAAGAAAGTAAATGTCACTGGCTGGCTGTGTCCTGCTCTCAGAGGTTTCCTGTGGTTACCTTGAAACATACATTTTAAGGATGTTGTAGACATAACACAGCACTAATTGCCTTTTTAAAAGATTTTCTCAACCATGTTTTTATGGCAGTTTAACTCTTGACCTTGCACCACATAGCCTAAAATATAGGAGGCATGGTGGCTCTGCGGTCGTCGCTATTGGCTCTCAGTTTGAAAGTCCTGGCATCCTGTAACAGTAACTTCCACGGGGCTAAAACAGGGCATGAAATGTCTATAAAATCTTTCTAATGCAATAGTGTTGATGTTGGCCACAATGTGTCCACAGCAGACATGCAACTTTCCTTTTAAAGTCAACTATATGTCTGTCGTTTCTTTTGGCTTGACTTAACAAAGTCAACCGAACTGAATCATCACATCTAACAAAAAATACAAAATGAATATGTTATTTTTCTATTCTATTATTATAGAAAAATACCAAACAGAGAAACATTGTTGCAAGATAGATGCTCGACCGAAGTTCAGCAAATGTCTAAACCTTTTAGTGAGACTTTGAGGTACAAAACAAAAATGACAAACATTCAGAATTTTTAAAAAGTTTTGCAGAAGAACATGAAAGGCAAACAGGATAAGTTGATTATAGAAGAAACAGAGGAGTGTACAATTTGGCCGGACTTCACACTGGACTGTTGGCCGAGTGTGGACACGCTTATGACTTACTGATTGCCAAACTTAGGGACTGTGGCTGTGTGGAAGGAGGACTCCCTGAACAAATGTCCTTTTCATTTCATGCCTTACATCCATGAGCTCCATCCCTCTGCTGCTGATTCAATTGCAGCTAATTATTGAATTGAAATCACATGTATGAACAAATAAATAGGCTATTCAAAGGACTGAGCACAAAAAGAAATTCTTTCATTGAAGATCTGAGAAAGAAATAGATGCTGCTGTATCTTCTTAAATCCACTGTACAAAGAAGCTGGTTTGAAGTTTGTCTAATATCATCTGTAATTTCTTATTGGTATTACACTTTATTTTTCCATGAATACTGCACTACCTACAAAATATCCACAAACCTTCCTCTTTTTGCAGTTCTTGTGGTTTGTAAAAAATTCTTTTTTGTACAAATTTAAAATAAATGTCTCTCACCTGAAACTACAGCTCTGTAATATAGTTTTGCTTGAGGGAGCTTGTGCCAACAGAGGAAGAAGTAAAGGAAGGAAATAAAGCTTGGCATGTTGACTCAAGACTAAATTTCCCAGGAGCCCTAAATGGACAGCTAATAAACTTTAATTGCTCTCCTTGCCTATTGGTAGAGCTGTGAGAAATCTGGTGGGATGAATCTTAAAGCTACTGTGGAATGAAAGCTGTTTGGTCAAACTGAAGAAGCTCAGGGCTCAACTCACACCTGCCACTAAAAGGTAAATGCATAGGTGCACTGACATATGTCCATGCACTACCGTATTATTTTAGATGTTATTATATCAAATGCAAAGGTAAAAAATACCACAGTGCAATCCAGAGGAAAGTAGCAGATGACAACAATGCTCAACATTTCCAAACACCAGCCCAATTTCCCTATCATAGCAGAAGAAAAGCAGGAAAAACAGAAAGTATCTGAGCTTTGTTTCTCGATTATTTGCATAATACACTTTGATGGCTGGATACTCGTCTCAATCCTTGGCTCTTTTGTATCTGCAGATTACAAAGGGCCTGTTTCCAGCACCGTGCAGGCTACCAAGAAGAGACTATCAAAGGGAAGGAATGGGCTTTCAAGTCAGGACACTTCGATTGTGTTACAGATTGGTTCCAGGTGAGGCAGCTTTGGGAAGTTCAGCCGGAGGAAAATTGCCCCTCCATGCAGTGCTTGTGAGAGTCAGGGAGGCTTCACGGTTGGCATGTTGCTCCGGAATTCCAATACTACTCACGTTTGGTGGGATTTCTAAGGGATGAATGCTGGGCCTCAAAAATCTTGTTGTGGTTGATTGCAGTTACATTAAAAGCTAAGCCCAGACAAAAAAAAAAAAAAAACTGGGTATACAGAGTGTCTGGCGGCTTCAAAAAAAAAAAAAAAAAAAAGCTCGATAGCACCACTGTCCGCAGACAGTAATTGCCAACATAATGTTCAAAATATCCCTTTGATTCACTCAGAAGATAAGTCCTAGATTTATTTTTCAAAACAGACATTTTCCAGCTCCACTCTGGTGTTAACGTGATTTTCAAAATGAGCGGTTCATGTTCTTCTTTTTCACACATGCTATTATGGCAGGAAACTATCTCAAGGACTCCTGGCAGAGATGTAGCGTACACATTTCAACAAACAAGGCTCCAATAGGATATCATAGCACATAGCTGTATTTAACCATCTTTTAATTTCCCTGTAACACGGCATTGATTTATTGCTTTATTCAGACCATACGTGCAGGAGAAAACTAGCTGTTGATTATGTGGAGATATATCAATCCAGATCTGACAGGTAGCCCCCTTCACTTACTTTATTTTATTTATGTGGCAACACTTTTGGAGGACAAACTGATTTTCAGAGGATTTTGAATGACAACTTTTTTGGTCTGATCCAGATTAGATACAATATTGAAGCCTGTAATCCTGTTTGTCCATTGATCCCATTGTTACAACGACAACTTCATAGACTCCTTTTGCCATTTCTCTGCCGTCATCACCTTCCATCCATCTCACCTTTTGATATATTAGTACCCGCCCCACCCAGCCTCAAAGCCATGTCCATCTGTGCATTTAAACACATCTTAAACAAGCTCTCAGGGAAACTCTAAACAGACCCTGAAGCGTTTCACACGTACACAGAGGGAGATTTTGTGCGTCTGCTGCGCACACTCTGTCAGATCTGATCTGAACCAGGCTATGTGTGGGAAGGACAATTAGGTGGAGAGAGCTGAGCAGTGTACAGGCATGCCAAGCCTTGGCATTATGCATCACTCACCTGTCTGACCAAATAACCCACGACAGGGAAACATCTGCTCATGTTTTCAAACTGGGCAAAAATGTCTGTCCCATTTTGTTCTTTGGGAATTTTGAAGCAGTGCAGCAAAAACGGTTTTATTTTAGTTTTTGGACCACATCACTAATGTCTGGAAGTATTAGTCACAAAAATACAGCCATAATGTCATTACTGCCATTTATTTATTTTCTATTTTAAATCTTGTTCATGGTGTTTCATTTGTTTGTATGTCTGTTTTATTTATAGATCTCACCTGTTTATGTGTCTGGTTGTGAGCTGTCCATCTGTAAGATCACTTAAGAAAAAAGAAGAATTTTACAGTAAGTGAAAACAAATTGTGTCTACCTTCGCTAAACACTGAGCCCAACAGGAACAAGAATCCTGCAGACCTCTGGACAGACTACTACCGCTCCTTAGAGGCCACACAGAGCAAATAAGCTGTTATTCCACTGTTGTTTGGATGGATTGTGAAGAGATTGGTCTCGTAATGAAAAGAAAATAGAAGTGATGTTCCCATGACGGATATGGTAAACTAAATTGAGAGAGGCTGCTCAGTCGGCTCGGAGTTCACACCTCTGGTCTCACAGTGCGCCCCGCGAACCACCACCACCACCACCACCACCGTCTCCCCACCCTCCCTGCAGCCTCCTCCTCACATTCACCCTTTGTCCTCTAACATCATTGACTCACCCTTTCCAAAGAACCCGATCCAGCCTAGAGGCCCATGTGCTCATGTCCTGTCGAAGATTTGTTGATTTCTCTAATCACTGTTCCAGCTCTGCTTGTCTTTGTTTGTTTTGTAGAACAAGCAGCAAACACAAGCGCTTAAGATTGTCCTGTGGAACAAAGAGAGGCAAATTCTCTTGATTGCATCTTTAAGGTCACTATAATTACTTTGTCCTGCATGCTTCAGTCCTACAGTAACAAAAACTGTGGAACAGAATCATGTCGGCTGTAATCATGTATGAGATTTTCTTTTAATTAGCATCCTTTACCAATCAAAAATGCAAAAATAATATTTGCTTGTTTAGTTCTGTCAGCAAGTGTTTGGAAACTGCTTCTTTCAAAGGTTCTCTGTTCTCCACACACTCATGTTGCTAACTGGGTATGTTTTGTTTTTGTCTGTGTAAGATCACACAGGAGATGCACAGAGTGAAAGGAGAATGCTGCTCAGAATGAAAACCATGAGGAGGAGGAGGAGGAAGTGCTGTATTTATACTGTTCATGGTCTCCTCTCTTCACTGACAGGGGGAAACAAGCCCTGCTGGCTATCTGCATGGCTTGGCCTTATTTCACTGACAGGAGAGTCTGCGTTCTCTAACCTCTCTCTGTTCCTTCTGTGGCAGATACAGTGTGTTCAAAACCAGAACCGCTGATCTGTTCCTATCCCCAGGGACCCAGACTTGTACCCCCTGACCTCCAGAAATGTTTATTGTTATGAACTGAATGGGCACAATGGAAGCTTTAGTATATTTTGCAACCAAAAGAGGGAAAAGAAACAGGATAGTAAAGGATACTTCACGTTTACTTTCACCTTGAAATCACCCAGTTTAAGTTTTATAGCTTATCAATAGTAAAACTTTGTAGCTCATTAAGATATCAAATTATTTTAAGGACATGAGACATCAAAAGCTTCAGCTTTAGTCCAAGCATCACTGCAGTCTCCTCTTTCCCAAGCAGTCACAGAGCAACAGGAGGGACCAGCCACAGCTTGACATAA
>OOFC01014910.1:6001-31271 GCA_900323345.1 Pseudochromis fuscus
CATGCCTCGCTCCCCACCGCTAAGCCGCCTCGCCGTGCCTCGCTCATCCGTCCAGCAGCCCGAATCGTGCGCTTTTTGAAGTGTATCATTGTTGACTCGCGCGAGACAGCTCACTGGGTTTACAGGTCACACAGAGGGATGTGATCTCAAACCAACGCCGTGCCTTTATCTGCTCTGCTCGCTGCCTGAAGGGGCTGGGGGATTATGAGCTGATCCCCCCTTGGAGTCCGGTCCCAGCAGTCGCAGGGAGGCATCGAGGCATCGAGGCAGGGCGGCAGACTGAAAGTCACACTTTGGTGTTTACAGGGGGAAGAGATGTTCCCATTTGTACCGGGATGTTCACTGAGATGCTGGCGTCATGTATAATAAAATGGGTGCTTAGTGAACACTGGTCTCTATCCTAAAGGGCGTACACAGAAATAGGACTCCAACCGAAGTTTTCAGACAATCCCACTGAAAATCTCCCAACAACAATTTTGCTAACAAGTCAGTCATTCATTATTTATCTGTTTTGGTGTTTGTGTGGGGCTAAACGTGAAAAATTAATCAATATACTTACTTGAATATGCTTACTGTATCGGTATGTAATGTGATGCAAAAGTTTAGTCTTCATATTAAATAAATCTGCCTACTGGGAAGCGACCTTGTCGTCTTTAGAGATTTAAAAGCAAAATTATGTCTGTTGCTTAAAAAATGCACCAGTGTGCTGAAGCTTGGGTTACCTTGAAAGCTGTGAAGAGTTTATATGATGCATGAATGAATACACTGGAATCTGAATTTTGTACTTATTCTTGCGATTCATTTCTCAGTGGACGTTGCAATGCATTGAGTACAGCTAAGTAATTATCAGACCAGATAATGTAATCTAATTTATCTCATCTTGATTGTGTAATTGTTTTGTGTAAAGATGCCATTATACTCTTCAAGAGCTCAAAACAACATATTTAAATTACTTAAATTAGCTTAAAATCATCAATTCTGAAAGTTTGGTCTTTGTACTTGGAAAGAAATACTAGTGAGTATTGGATTACTACATATAATTTCAGTTGTCTGTTGATTAACTGTTTGATTAATTAACTAATCAAGTACTTTTCATCACAAAATTTGAATATATTTTGATTTATGTTTCTTAGAAAAATACCTCAATGGGTAGACCTAGTGTACTAATCCAGCAGATTATACACCTGTGCAGTACTTCATCCCATTGATACTCGGAGAGCACAAACCTCCGCCCAAGTATAATCTAACTTCACTGATGCTATAGCTGCAACACTGTTGATGCTTTTCACTGGTGTTGACACAGATTTGCACCAGATCAATAAAGTTTTGTTTGGTTTGTAATTGCATTACAATTTGATCTTTAATTGAAGATTATTAAGTTTATTTCAATGGAAGCTTTTAGCCTTTTTATGTGTTTCTCACACCTTAAGAAATAACCCACATTGATTAAAATGTACCACACCATCAACTAGAGAGCAACAAACCTCCACCAGGGAATAATCCAGCTGCACTGAGGCTGTAATGTTTCCCATCATGTGGTGAAATTGCAACTATTTCATCAAAACATTTGCCCATTATAACATTTTTTCCAAATTGTATCCATCCTCTGATCTTGCCCAAAATGAGGTGTTTGTTCTTCGAGGACCTTAACTCTCCAGAAAACTCCATCGAGATTTCTTCAGGTTTCTCCATAATCTTGCAAACAGACAGACAACGGTGACAGGATACAATTCAACAGCTATCAAGCGTATGGATTTGCAACTACTATGACTTATAGTAAAGGGGAAAAAAATGTGATATAGCATGTCATGGTGCAGTATAGTCAACTAAGAAATGACCCATGAATGATTCCTTATATTCACCAAACTTGGTGTGAAAGAATTCAATGTGTCAACTACGATTTTCTATTCAAACTGAAAAATGTAGCGAGCTGGATCACCTCACCTTGAACTTGACTTATGATTTTTTTTTCTCCTGAATGGCCCTGTTTGATGTCTGATCTTCAAAGGTTCCTCCAGCAGCACCTTTGATGTGCAGATAGTCCCTCGGTCTCGTCGCCGCTCTGTTTCCATGTAATTAGACAACACTTGTCCACAGTGTCAGCCCACTGCCACTCTCCTATTGTTGCAAGGTGTCGGTAAAACAAGTTGTTTTTTTTTTCTCACTCTTAAACTGTCCCCAGCGCTGATAGAGGGAAAAGGTAAATGGTTATTTCAGTGTGAAAGCACTGCAGGGCCTTGTGACCTTGATTGATGGCTCTACAATTTGAAATAATAAAATGAAAAAGTGAAGCTAATGTCTGAAGTGAATGAAATGTGATTCAGAACCGAGCTGGAAATAAAAAAAAACCAAAGCTGTCAGGGCGCATTGAGAATCCACCGTGACGACTCGTTTGATTGTAATTCACTCTGCGATTTTGGGGAAATTTGGTAATTAAGTTGTAGTGGATACGGCCTTCATCAGTCCTTGGAAATATTTCAGATGGGCAAAGATGAAAGGAGTGTGTGTAGTTGTATGAGGCCCACACCAGTCAGGGCCTCGCCTCCAGGTCCTGATGTACAACACTGAGTATTGGATGCAGCAGTTTCTTCATCTCAGACCTCCTGCCTTCTTCTCACAGTAGTCCTGCTTCACCATTCAGTGTGGAGTCAAAGACTGGGAAGCTGAATCTCGTTTCCAGGATCTCTTCATGTCCTCCTCTCCTTGTCCATCACCTGCTCGATTCAGCTCCATCGCTCTCCTTTTTTTTTTGTCTTTGCTTATGTCTCTCCTGCTGAGGAACAATTTGCATGATTAGTTACTTTGTTCAATTAATTAAGTCATTGGGGAGATAAGCGCCCGAGTTTTTCGCTCCATGAGGAGATGATCGGCAGCTCCCTCTGCGTCCTCCTCTCTCCTTCCCTTTTCTTCCTCGCCTCTGCATTTAATGTTTATCTCATCGAGTAGACAGTTGGCGTGTTGCAGGAAGAGGAGAGTGAAATGAAAGGGCGCACAAAAGGAAAAAGTGACAAATGTGAAGCATCAGGGTTGGTCTGTGGGGATTTTTTTTTTTTCTCTGTTTTTGGAAAGAGAAAAGAGCCCATTTCTCATTCCTTGAAGGTTCTTGCTGATACGTCTGAATGGGAGTTTATTGCAGTCAATCACCTGTGCTGCTGCAAATCTGCAGTGTGACGACGCCAAAGCTTTTTGGGTAATCAGAGGGACAAAAGACGTTTTGTACCCTGATGGCAGCAGGGTGTTAGGTTAGAGACAGCCTTATAAATTTAATATCCCAGATTCAATCCTTAGGATGCAGCAGAATGACAAAGCAGGATGTGAATTTTTTTCTTCTGCATTTTTGATAATGTCATTTTACTGTCGGTTTATGTCATAGCCATCACTTTTCTGTAATTATTTGAACTGAAATTATGCCGTTTCCATTATTTTCCCAGCAATAAACACTACAGTGCCCATGAGCCTCGGCCTCTGTTGCTATGAGAAGGAGCCCGGTCTGTACATTAATGTTGTAACAAATTATAAATGCTAAAAATACCATAGTTAACACATTGGTTGCCACATTAGTGTTGTGACTTTAGGAGTGGTGATGTTGGTGTGTGACTGTGATTCTATTAAAAATATTTCAACAACTGATTTATCACCATTACTTTTTGTATAGACTCATGGTCTCCAGAGCGGGAAGCCTAATTAGACTGGTGATCTTTTGACATTACTAACTAGTTTATACTTGTTGTATCAATGTGGCCTAACCTGTACTGAGCAGGGTTGGGTACCGAAATTCAGCTCCAAGTAGGAACCAAATAAAATTTAGTGAGTACCGGGTACCCATAAAAAAATTATAATTTCGGTTCCACTTACCGGTTCCTAGATGTGCTCATTTTACACAACGGCTGCAAACGGACTTTAGATATTTTATTTTAAGATCTTGAGGGGAAACTATTCATCGATACAGCGACCCAATTTTTGAACTGAAATTATTTTTTCTTCCTGGATTTTACTCTGTTTTGCACCAATGTGACTTTACAAAGATGCTTAAGCAGCTGCTTTACTAAAAACACAACTTTTTGTTAGAGAATATTTAAAATTTTATACATTGTAGACAACTACATCAACATCTTTTGAGAATATGTCCAGTCACTGTTCTTTTCTGTGTCACCAATGGTTTAAAAGCAACATTTTATTTAAGCTGGCTGTTATAAAATGTAGGGATGACAGTTGATTTTAGCAGGTGAACCAAAAAGAATAAATAAAAAAGTAACTATAACTGTTTGAAATGACTAAAATTGAAGTTACAAGTACTGAGATGTAGTGAATTGGTGCTATAAAGCAGCAGGAAAGTAGTGACATTACACAGACACCAATTTTTCTCTAAAAGGCTGAAATCTGTCAATTAAAATCGACCAAACGATGAATCACTTGGACTCTAGTTCCCAGGTGATGTGTCCTAACGACTTTGATGATCCCCTCGCTGTTACTTTACTGCCACCATCAAGTTTACAAGTTGTTGCTTCAAGTAAAACTAAGTATCAAATAGTTTATTGTTCCACTCGTTGCTCTTTCAGTTGAATTTTTTTAGCTCAGTAGAAAGTCTTATTCATTCAATATTTGCACCAGCCTCATCTGTATTTAGTTTTTTGGTGCTAATTAGCAAATGATAGCATGCTAATGTGACTAAGATGGTAGCTAAGCATGTAATCCTTGTCTTCTTGAGCCTGGCATTAGCATTAAACACACCATGCCGCAGCGTGGCTATAATCTCTTCGTCTTCTTCATGAAAGTATAATCTTTAGCTGCACGTGTCATTAGCAGTGCACATAGCAGGCGTTTAAGCCCAATTATTGGATGTTGTTTACACTACTTTTTCAAAGAATCAGGTATTTTTTTCCTACCACAGCTGTGCTATTGATTGCACTGTCAGACTTTCTTGGCAAATGAGATATTGGAAGTGCTCCAACGAACATGAACTATGCAGAAAATAAACAACAGTAATTTTAGATGCCTGCTTTGCCAAGTGTATTGCATCTCCACAGCATCTAAAACCAGCTTTAATCCGTAACATTGTCTTTATGTCAAGGTAATCCCTCAAACACATCATCTGTTGTTTAAAAATCAAACAGTTCAGCGAGAAACTGCGTGTTCGTAAGGAAAAAGTCTGCATGTCTGTTTATAGTCTGTCTCTGTATGTGGGCCAACACATATAATAACTGTCTCATCAATTGTTGTTTTCTCAATTATAGCTTCTGTGCTGCACCACAGCAGGTGTCCAAACAGGTCATTTGTAGCAGCAACCAACAAAAATCAGCAGTGTTTTGGTTGCTGGGTTTTTCTCTTACTGCTGAAAGGAAAATTCTTTGTGTAAACACGAGGTGGTCTGACATGCAAATCACTGTTTTGGGCGTATTTTTGGCCAGAATATAGGTGTAATTTAGAGGGTATGAGTCACTTTAAATGGGTTTTGGAGCCTGTACCAAATTTCTACTCTAGATGTAGACGATACTGAGCTTTTAATGAAAATGGCAGTTTGAATATTAGTTTATTTTGAATAGGGCTGAGTCACAGCCTGTAAATAGAATGGACGACGCTGATGTGACATCACCTGTTGGATGGTGGACTGTATTTTTAAGCCAGGACTTTGGTATTTGAACGTCAACATGTTGGTTGTTTGGAGCCAGAAGTGACCATATTTGGATATGAAGGAAGGAGTGAGGAGGCGGGTCTGACCCTTGAACCTGAGGTCACTGTCCAATGTGTATAAAACCAAGCTCAAGCCTGGTGGAGACCAGATCTGTTCATTAAACTCACCATGCTATTAAATCTTCCTCTTTTTAAAGCCTTATATCTACTTAATTAATTTTTTTTTCATATGGACCACCACATCACTGATAAAAAGAGGTTACTGTGGAAGAAAATGAACTGAGGATTTCATAATTGAAAAGAGCCAATGTCTAGTGACCATCAGGGGTGTTAGGCTTTGTTTGCATTTTGATATTGACTCAACTTTTGAGACCCAGTTGCTTTATCCATCTTCTGTATAAAGTCTTTGGTCTGAGTACATGGATGTATGTGGCTTGCCGTATGTTTAGTCTGTGTACCGTATTTTCCGCACTATAAGGCGCATCGGATTATAAGGTGCTCCTTCAATGAATGGCCTAATTTAAAACTGTTTTCATATATAAGGTGCATAGAATAGAAACTACTGTAGTGTCTGGGGTTGTGTTATCAATCCACTAGATGGAGCTGCGCTAAAGTCAGTCAGTCAAACTTTATTAACAGAAAACAAACCAACGTTCTGACAACTCCGTTCACTCCAAAACAAGCTAGTACATTCACAATACGGTACCGTACGTACCAGTAGCTCTTACGGGTATTTTCGCCGCCGTCGTTAAAAACAATGTATTTCCAACTCCATTTGTCACAGTTCAAAGCTACATGAACAGCTGTTGTATTTTTTTCTCCGAGGTAACGTCAGTGACGTAGTTTTATCTTTTACCAACGGCAAGGTACAACAGGTAGTGCAACTTTTTATCACCTAGTTAGTGCATCACAAACGTGGAGGGAACTTTTCCCTGATTCACGTAAAAGTAAATCAAACGTTAGTGCAATCACAATATACGCCCCCTGACTACGGCAGCCATAATTAACCAATATTGATCCATATATATAAGGGGCATAGGATTATAAGGCGCACTGTCAGTTTTCAAGAAAATTAAAGGCTTTTAGGTGGAGCCTATAGTTCAGAAAATACGGTAATCTAAACAAATTGCAGCGTACCATTTCCCCAGGTACTCCACTTTGTAAAGGATGCACTTCTGAACTCCGATCACCGCTTTGCATCAGTGCTGCTTCACCTTACCCAGCCTTTGACACCACTGATGATGACGATCTTCACTGATGTGTTAAAAGACAAGTTCCTGATATGACCCTGGGCTTGTTTTCCACATTCAAACACAAATCAATTTGCTTCACTTGATTATCTCAGCAACAGAAGTCACATGCGGAATACCTCAAGGATCAATACTTGGACCACTTTTGTTCTGACTGCGTTCACATGTTTTCCCTCATGTTTGTGCCTTTTTATTCTACGTCACCTTTAACCTACTTTACCCACAATGCACCTCAGGCCCTGACAGCTCAGTTGGAGATGTAAAGAGACGTCTGGTAAGCTCACGTTTTCCCAATTTTTGTTTCTAACTTGTTGTTTCCTGCTGATATGTCTAGAGATTGTGCTGCTCCAGCACCTGCAACCAGGCTATTGTTTGCATGAGGGTCGCAGTCAGCCCTACGGGTCGCCTCAGAGGTGTTGGATGAGGTCGAGGTCAGGCTTCAGCGCAGGTCATTCAACTTCTGCCACACCAGACTGCTTATTGGATGTGGTTTTAAAACAGAAGTGGGTCAAACACACAGGGGTACAACAAAACTTGAACCTCCCACTCGTCCAAAATGTCCAAAAAGCTGGAGTAACTATGCTTTTTTAGTTTTGAAGTAGATCTCGTCTTGCTAAACTAAACTATTATAACTTCCTGACCGTCAGAGGAGCAGCTTGGCCTTACGAGCCCAGT
The DNA here is from genome assembly GCA_900323345.1 of Pseudochromis fuscus. Taxonomy (NCBI): domain Eukaryota; kingdom Metazoa; phylum Chordata; class Actinopteri; family Pseudochromidae; genus Pseudochromis; species Pseudochromis fuscus. The sequence goes on from OOFC01014910.1 coordinate 13,558, forward strand.
GTGACATGAAGAGCACTTTAAACAACACAAACCAGACACTGTGTTCTTTGTCCGTTCTGTGGCATGATTTCTTATCTTTTAAATCTGTTTGCTTTGTAAGGACAGGTGGAAATCCATAGGTACATATTTTTTAGCCTCCTCATAACAAAAAAATAGATCATACTTTTTAACCTTGACAAGCAAAAATGCCCAGTCACCATAAACAGACCTACTGATACTAGATATTGATCTTTTGAGCCAAATAGTGACCCAGTGAGGCCCGATGCCCCATTTTCAAAATCATAAACTAAACAAGGCTTTCCGGGGACAAGGAAGCTCTTGTTTTCAGTACATTTGAAGTGGTGATAACAAAAAGTGGAGCAGCACAGAAGGTGTTTGTAAATGTACTTGGATGTTAAACTTTGTCCCTGCAGGTCTTCTTCAGCTCGTTGTTGAAATGCTGAAATGTTGAAGCAATGCAGTGAGGTCAGTGAGCCTCACACTGCAAAGCTGAAGTGCCTGAGAAGTCATTGATTAGATGACAAATGGAAGTAAAGGGGAAAACTTTCTACTCATGTCCAGTAACTTGATTTGTTCAAAGTTTATTGGCAGAGTGATCATTTTCTGGGTCATAACCAAACTTAGAAGTGATTTTTAATTCTTTAACTTTTGAAGACTTTGTGAAAATACAACACGTTTGAGTTTCAAGTTAAAATTTGAATCAACATTTTTTTGCCTGTTTCAAAAAAATAACTGATTTAACTTAGAAAAGTTAGTATCTGTGCTGCTTTCAAATTTTAAGTTGGCTGAATTTGAGAAGTTAAGTTGAAACGACTTCATAAGGATTCTAAACAAATACATTCCTCTAGTGAGATAAACTTTGTTACATTGTTTGAACTTTGAATCTTTAAATAAAATTCTCTACTTGAGTCAACTCAATCTTTCAGTTTCTTTGAAGTCAAAGTTAAAATATAATCCATTCTACCTAAAATATCTAGTTGATATAACTTAATATCAGCTAAACGGATGTAAATAGAATGTAATATATATATTTAAACACTTACTCACAACTAAAGCTCCAGGCAGCAAATTTGTATGAACTCAGCCAGATGCTCAGGACCAATATAACCTGCATAAACTTTGCTTTATGCACATCGACTAAATATATTTGTTTTTGACAGCTATCTGCTTGCAAAATTGTTCGGTTTTACCCAACTGTCAAACAGGCAACCGATAAAAGAAAATTATTTTAAGATATAAAAGATAAAAGTTTATTATAGGTAAATGTTGAGGTCATCTATCTCACCGTGGTGTCAAATACCTAAAAGATGAATTAGGAAATGGACCAAAACATACAATTTGTGTTGATGTGTAACTTTGTTTTGAAGTATTTCAGCCCCGATCTGTGACTGACAGGCTCATTCCTCCACTGTGGTGTGGCTTCACAGTGTGACGTCTTGTCAGGAGTCATATGAGCTGGTGAAGAAGTTCAGTCGCGGGTTCGTGATCCCGTCTGAGAGGTCAGTGACGAGTGAAAGTGTAACAAGACGGAAATGTGACATTAACCTGATTGTGCTTTTTGTTTTGAGGTAAATGGTGAAAAATGCTTGATTCATAAGCGAGGGCCTCACGAGACAGTCAACTGACAACAGCTTCTTTTACTTTGTGGCTGAAATCAAATGTAACTCTGCTGTAACTGTCTGTGGTGTTACTACAGGATGATGCAGATGATAATGTTGTTAACCAGGAAAATAAGCTGCAGTATTTTCTCATTCTGTCAGATTGTCTCGTGGGACTCATGCTTGAGGGTTTCACACTTTAAATCATTATCTTGCACATTAGGAGAGTTGCAGACTTTGAAATGCCATCCATTCAGTTTTCACATTATTTTCACCAAATATATTGTAAAAACAATCAAAACCCGACTCTGACCTTCCCCTGAGGTCGACAGATGTTTTGGTGCCTCTTTAAGTTCATTGTAGCATTTTGTTGCAACAGTGTCACCACTTGTTTGTGAAGATGTTTGTAAATAAACACTGGATCCAACCATATATGGAATAGACGAAGCTTACGTGACATCACCCGTTGGTTTGTGGAGTCGTGTTTTGAAGCCAGAAGTTTGGTATTTAAATGTCACCGTGTTGGAGCCAGAAGTGACCATATTTGGATATGAAGGGAGGAGTGAGGAGGCGGGTCTAACCCTTGAATCCGAGGACACAGGAGACTCGAGTTCAGTCCTGGTCTCACTGGAGATCAAACCGATTAATCAAACTCACCACATCCCTGAAAATGGAAAATGACAATTTCTCAATTTAAGTCAATTGGATTCAGCCTCTAGTGGTCACTGGAGGAAGTGCACTTTTCACACTTCCACATATATTTAAGAGCTCGTTGCTTTGTTCATTTCTACATACAGTTTATGGGTCCAAACAGGGATAATATATATGTCCTGTTCCTAGAAAAATCAGCTTTGACTCCACGAGCAGTAAAACAGTCTTTACATAAAAATGAATTCTCCTTATGTCATCCCTGCAATAAAACAGAGGTTGCATAAACCTCAAACCCCGACTGTGGACCCAAACGAGGTCCAGACAAGTGCTTGCACTTTTATGATGAGCTCAAAATACCATCAGTGTGTGTGAGTCCTCGCTGGGAAGATGCGACGCTCCCACTGTTACATGACCAAAGGGTGAAAGTAACAGACGCTCCAGACAAACTCTGCTGTCAAGGAATTCATGCAACAAAATGTCCTCAAAAATATGCAGGTGTGTTCTGGTTGCAGTCGCACAATCCAAGTCATAGATGTATGCCAAACGTGTTTATGTCTTTATCTTTTGCTAAAATGAAAACACAATCTTTACACAGAGGTAAATGCGTTTTACATAACCTGCAGGTGGGTTATATCAATAAAGATAGCAGTGGGAAAACAACCATGTGACCAAAGGCTGGACACATTTCAAAGGTTGAGGTTTCTTCTCTTGACATGTACAGTGAGAGTGGCATGCAGGGTCATCGATGCTCGGAAAAATCCCGACAACTCTTTGTGCAGAAGATTCATAAATACATAATGCATGCAGAACTGATACCGTGCAGGTTGTTTCAGGGTGTTGGCTGCAATGAGAGGACTTCAAGGTGCTAATATCTCAGTGACTGGTGTAAAATGATGTGTGTGTGTGTGAGAGAGGTCTGGATGTAACACACATTCCTCATGCATGTATGGAGCTGTAAAGGTGGAACATTGTGGCCACATGAGAAAACACCGTCATGTGGTCGCATTTTCAAAGTGCTGAACCTTAGTCACACGGTGCAGACTCCAGATACCTTGACTTTTACTAAACACAGCTTGGATGAAGAAAAAAATAAATTTAAAATATGGAAAAGGGTTTTTTTTTGTCATGCAGAGACATTTCTACAGCGACGATTGACACGGGAACGATGTGTGGGCGTGTGGTGACACTTGTGGTCATTTGTGAAGTCAGAGTTATATAACAGATGACCAACATGACCTGTTTGTCTTTTCAGGTCTCTGTGTCAAGGCTCCTGGATCAGCTGTGATCAGATAAAGCAGTGGTGAGCCAAAGCTGTGACGCCGACCAAATGCCAAAATATCCAGAATATATGACCCAAAAATTCTTTAACTCTCCAAAAATCTGACTTTTGCACCAGCTTTAAATTTGAGCAATGTTTAAAACATCCCTCTTTTATCAAGTGGACCAAAACTGCACACTCCCATAACATGCATGGGTTTTGGGGAAGGTATCGTTGAGGTGGTGGCTTGTTGTACAAATTGTTGTGTATAAATGGGACCTGTTCCCTGAGATAAATGTGTCGGTGGTTTACCTGGGTGTGGATATACACTCAGAGCTGCCATCATCCTGCAGTAGTTCTAGTTTCTTTACTGCTTTGTTCTCGTCAACTCCGTTAGTTTTTCATCCCTGATCGTCATCTTTTGTTCTCAGGTTCTTACCGATGTGTTCAGTTCCCCCTTCTGGATTTAGTCCATTTCTTTCATTGGATTTTCCTTTGATCTTAAGCTCATCCTGCTCCACATTTTATTCAACCTCAGTGTTTTATTGTCGTTGCAAAGCCCCACCAGGCAACTTCGGGTTCAGTGCCTTGCTGAAGGACAAGGGAGCCGGGGATCGAACCCCAAACCTCTTGACCAGCCGCCTTGTAGTGTGAGGTTCTACCACTTAAACACATCCAAGCACAGAGTAAAACAGTGTCTACAAGAGTGGAGGTTAATGCTTGTATATAGGAGAACACAAGAGGACCCAGTATTGATCCTTGGGGAACTCCTATTAAATCATTAAGCAGCTCAGTTCATGAGTCGCCTTGCACCTCAACTGTGTGAAATACTGAAACACATTGATCCAGGAAAACTTGAGGAGTTGATGTGACCTGGTCTCAACCAACCCAAACAACTGGTCAGATGAACCTTGATTTATCTCATCCGCCACAAATAACGAAAAAATAATCGAGATTTTTTTGAGTTAGGGTATTACCCAAGATATGTGGTAAGATCAATTAACTGGACAATAATGAGCAAACAAGACAATGTTGCTATTTCACCACAAGAGGGCAACAGTGTTCAGTCTGTAGCATCAGTGCAGGAGGATTGAGTGTCTTCTAGTTCATCAAGTATTACTTATTTTGAAGGGTCAGTAGGATCATTCCCTTTAATCATTGCTATTAGTTAAGCTGCTTTCAGTGTCTTTGATATTTCACTTGAAAAGGAGATTATACATGACATCAATCAAAAGAGTCTTTAGCAGTTTGCTGGTGTTAATATAAACCAATACATTGAAAACATCAAAGTTTAAGCATTTTTTCCCCCAGTGCAAGAGCAACACTCTGAGCTAAAGTTTTTTATCTACATGTCCTCAAAGGAAATGGTTAAATTATTTACCTAATGTGCCACAAATGGCTTTGGATTATTGGCCGCAGATTTCAAAATGTCGACCTTTTCAACCCAGTTTATCTTTAACAAGGAGCCTGTCATGAAGCCTCAGCCGATTAACAGTCGGTTTAAACATCCTGCTGCAGTGAACATAGATTTTTACACAGTTGCACAACTGATAAGCAGACGGTCAAGACGATCACCAGAGCGGCGAGAGAGAAAAAGGGAAGTCAGCAAGACAAGACTTAAGAAATGATCGACTCCAAAGTAAACACGACACAAACCTCAGTCCCTGTGAAGTCTTCAGATCATGTGCTGACACAGAGATCAGATCAGGTTGTCATCTCAGTGAGGACTTGACTCGACCTCGCGGAGGCAGGAATTAGATGAGCTATTTGTGGACTGCCATGCTGCAGCACATTATATAAAACGAATGGCGACTCGTCGCATGTGCATTTGTATGCATGTGTGTCCTTTAAGGGTGAGAGAAGTGTTTCTTTCTCCAGACTCCTTCGCACTTCACGTTTATAAGATTACACGCAATCAAAGAGTTTGTGTGTTTCCTCTTTTCTGACATTTAAACTTGTGTGAGCACCATAGCAATTTAGCTAAAGTCCAAAGTAAAATATTCAGGAGTGGAAATTAGATTTTCAAAGCTTCAAAGTTCACAGAAGTGGTCAATAACCTTCATGTGATTTAGAGTTGTCTAGTTTGTCTTTGGAAACTTATTTCTTTGTCTCTTTCCTCAAAATGCAGATTTTCAGTTTAGCTTTTTAATCTAATTAATCAAATACTCCAGACTGCAGTCCTCTGTTTGGTATAATACTCTGCTGATAACCTGGTGAGTCGCCGACAACACAAGCAGGAGCCTCGTTTGTTGCTGCTTCTCTGAAATCATCTGTTTGTTGAGTTTTTCTCACATTTAAATCATCGGAAAAGAAGAAAACAGAAACTGCTGCTCCTCTGAAAACAAACATAAAGTGTCTTTGTGGTCGTCCCTCCATCTGGTTTACTGCTCAGACTGAAACTGACTGAGAGAGTGAGGACCTCTGGAGGACACTACTGCTGATTACAGCTGCATCTGTAGGACTGAGTCGATGGATTGAACATGAAAATGATCTCATTGTTTCAGACAATTACATTTCCTGTCACTTTAATTCAGTGTTGACTCTTTAATCTGAAATGTGTAGTTAATGAATAAACATCTTGTAGTTTAAATAATATGATGTTTGCTTGTATCTGAGTGTGTCACCACCAGATGGAGTGAGAGAGGAGCCCTTGGATTTTTATCACCTCTGGAAAGACTCTGACAACTTGATAAATATTATTTTTCAATGAAAAACCTTTAATTTTGATAAGAAAAATAAAGTTGCAATGCTTGAACATTAATTGCCTCAGTTTGTTACATTTGTGTTAGAAACATCTTGCAGGTTTTTCGAGGCAGGAGGTTGTTCTTCTTCTTCTATGGTGTCCAAAGGGCTGAGATGTGCTCTACAGAAAGGGAATAAATACATAAACACTCAACTCTAATGGCTGCATTAGGAAAGTTAAAGTATAAATACCGTATTTTCCGGACTATGAGCGCACCTGTCTATGAGCCGCTATTGAATTTATTCGAACAGTTTCATGTGGTCCACTCTGACTGGGTCTGATGTGACGACGCTAAATGTATCAGCGGCATGGAGCTTGCTAGCTTGTAAAAAGCTAACGAGCTTCGGTGTTTAAGTTCAAAGCGTCGGAAAAAATTAGCGGCTTATAGTCCGGAAAATACGGTAATTAGCTCTTCATCTGTCCAAGGTAGCAGCCAATCACAACACTTTATAATAGATTAAATACAATGTAATAAATAAACGTGTTCTCAGATTGTGTGTGTGCCTGTGTGTGTGTGTGTGTGTGTGTGTTGTTGTATTGCTAATGATGCCACACTCAGATCTCAGTCTACTTTGCATGCAGTGCTGTTTCCTTACAGTCACAGGAGAAACAAAAGGCGACAGGGCAACATGTGCAACATGTGATGGAAACACAAACCTCGTCCTGGGCCAAACCGACACATCCACAAAGAGAGGGGAGAAAAAAAAAAGGAAGATGCAGTCGGACCGGTCCACATCACCTCCTTCCTCCCACACCTCCTCCTGTCTCCCAGCTTCTCCGTCCTCTCTCTTCAACATCTTCCTGTCCTCCCTCCTCCCCCTCTTTTCTTCTCTCTCCCTCCCTCCTCAACTCCCGCTCAGTGACCGCTGACCTGCGTGACATAGTTTTCCTAAAACTCTGCTCTGAAAACACAAAGGCAATGTGTTGGTCTGTGTTAGCGCAGCAAGGTCACATTCTTTCATACGTGCACTAAGTGGGTTAAATAAGATACAGACATGACTGATTCTGTAGGATGCAGTACACAGTACAGTACAGTACAGTACAGTAGTGCAGTATAGGAGGCACGAGGCTTCTGAGGATGAAATGGTGAAATCTCACGTGATACACTTTGCAAGACTTTTTACTCATTAGGATTTAATACACACTATATTTTAAAGGAAATATGAGGATTTCAGCAGCTTGTTACACTCACCAAGGAGGTTGTGTATTTTTGTGAATTTGTTTCTTTGTCAACAAAAACCGACTCAACACATCCGATGATTTTTTTTTAGTTATTACCCGAGGATCCAGTTATTATTGTAGGAACATTTTGATCAAGATCAGACGATGTGAACCTGTCCACACAAACAAAGCCAGAAAATATCCTCTATGTGAAAATGAAGGCAGTGTTCCTGTTTCACCACAAGAGGGCAGCAGTGGTCAGTCTAGTGTTGGTACCGCTGGATTTTGCCTCAGCAGAAGATTTTGCTCTCCCAGTGCTTTCCAGATACTTTTTGTACCTTTTAATTTGTTTGGTAGTCCTGTGTCTGCAACAGAAAATCATTGATTCCAACTGGAGGGAAATTTATGCCAATCACCCAGAAAGTGTGTTTTAATAAGTGATGAGATTGTCTCTGGCTACGTTTGTGACAATCCATCCAATAGTTCTCAGGACATTTCCAGAAGACAGGTCATATCAAACTCCTCCTCTGGTGACCACTAATATCTGCATAAAACCTCATGACCATCAGTCTGACCACAGAACAGTTTCCAATCATGTGTTTATTTAAACATTTATTTTCAACAGCAATAGAGGAGGAAGAAGAGTCTTTGTCATTGCATGTACACACAACACACAATGAAATTGCGATTCACACACACATACACATAGGGGCCCCGTAACATGCATGGAGAGGGTATAGTGTGAGGGCAATGCCATTTGGTGGCATGTACGAAGCAGTTGGGGTCGGGGGTGTGTCGGGGGAAGGGGCAGTGCCTTGCTCAAGGGCACCTCCGCAGTTCCCCCGGAGGTGGACTGACACCTCTCCAGCTGCCAGTCCACACTCCATTTTGTCGTCTGGCCTGGGACTCGAACTGGCAACCCTCTGGTTCCCAACCTAAGTCCCTTCCCACTGAAATGGTAAATGTAGCACTTTCTTTACCTTAGCTAGGTCTCAAAGTGCTTAAAAAGGAAACTCATTCACCCATTCACACACACACACCAATGGCTACTGAGCTGCCATGCAAGGTGCTAGCCACCACTGGGAGAAACTTAGGGTTCAGTGTCTTGCCCAAGGACATTTCGACATGACAGGAGGAACCGGGGATCGAACCCAAGACCTTAGGTGACCCGCTCTACAACCTGAGTCACTGCCGAAACAAAATCAAGGAACAAACACAAGGAACAAATGGTTACGCTGTTCGAAAAAGGTCCTGAAAGTCCATCTTTGTGTTAATGGGCAAACCTTTAAACAAGGTAGTGTCATTATTTCACCACAGGGGGGCAACAGTGTTCACTGTATAGGCCCAGTAAAGCTGGATTATGCCTTGGTGGAGATAGAGTACTTTCTATTTTATGAGACTGGTTATGATGACACTGTTAAACTGTAATCCTACTCGTTGCCACCTCAAACATCGTTCGATCTTTTGTTATTTACCTCAACTGTCCAGTTTTCAATCTTCCAAAGAGATTATTTCTGCCTCCAAACATCTAAGAAACTTCCAGCTACAACTTTTCCAGCATGTTTCTCAATGGTCTTCTTCAAGACTTCAGGTGTAGCTCCCCACACACGAAGCCGAGCGCGACCTTGACCCCGAGAGCGGTCGAACCCCCGTCAGATCTTCGCCAAAAAGGTAAACACACCCATATAATCGGGGCCCCTATGGACGCGGGGCCCCAGTGTTGCGTACAACTGGAGCCCCAAACTCTGCAGGATGGGAAAGTGTGTTGAGCAGGAACAACACCAGCTGGCAGGTTGGAGGGGCCCCGCAGATTGATGTGCGTGTGAAAGCGGCCGGGCAAAATGTCGCGCAGCGTTGGGGTTTATTGTGCAGCGCGTCCCCGCAGCAGATTCATGCGTCTGCGCCCCGACTGGGGACTCTCATCTGAACATGCGGTAAATTACCTCCTGTCAAAACAAAGTCAAAAGTTGAATGGAGATGCCCTTTTCACTCTTTAACTCGATTAGGCTGCTCCTGTAGAGACATGCACTAACTCCATGGGGAGTTATGGACGTTTTAGATTGGATTGTGTGTTATTGCATCATGTGTATACATTGATTTACCAGTTTATTAGGTACACCTACCTGGACCGAAGCTAATCTAATGTTTTATATTGGGGAAAAAACATCAATTAAAGACGTATTTTTTAAAAATAATCTGCACACTGGATTATTATATGGAGATTTATAAAATAGGAGTCAATCTATAAGTATACATTAAAATATATGGTGAGCTGTGGGAAGTCCTAGTTGTCACGAGCTTCGTTTTTTGACATTATGAGAAGAAGAAAGTGAAGAATTACATTTTTTTCCACTTAAATTTTGAAAAAATTCAAATCAAACATATAATAAAGATGCAACATGTACATAAAGTGAAATTAAATGAAATAGGGAAATAGCTTCTAATTGAATTAAGCTTAATTTAAGTTATTGTTGACCACTCGTAACCAAAATATTGACTTATTTTTACAAATGTAGCAAAGATTTCTTGCAAAAAATTGGGTAACTTTTAATAACAGAGTAATTTTTTGTACCGTAATGCATGTAATACTGAATGCTGACGCCAAGAACGACAATAAACCACAAAAAAACTACATATTTTTATTGCAGTTCATGTAATTATAGTAAAGGAGCTGCCACACAATACCTGCAGTAGTAAAAGTTCAGCAGGAGATGTGGAGATAACTGTTGAGCTCAATATTTTAAAGTACATCCTGTGTAATCAAAGTAAATACTCCTCTCTGAAGTACTTTCTGCCACTTTTCCCTCCACATCAGCAGGTCAGAGTTAGACCTCTTCCCTCCTCTACAACCCCAGCGGTTGTCATTTGGTTGAATTAATTCGTCCTCTCGTGCCTGTTCATTCACAGCGGGATCATGTGTGCACCGCCGAGTCCCCCTCCTCGCAGGCGGACATGGCACAGCCTCACAGAGATCCACCGACATTATCCATTCACGGCACACTGTCCGACGCACAACTGCAAGGGGGGCGCAGAAGAAATAAAAGAGCTCATTTTTAATATTTTCCCCCCGCCTCCCCATCCTGTCTTTGATTTGTAAATACCTCTGTCCCAGTACAACAACTTCCAGGCTTGTATCTTGTAACCATCAAACATTTACATGAGAAAGTTGACAAAGGCTGAAACAGCGGAGGAGGCCTCGCAACAAAGAGGCCCATTTATAGCGTACAGTCGGGGAGAGACGCTGAGAGGGAGGGTGGGAGGAGAAGCTGGGAGGAGAGTTGAATTAATGAATTAAAAATGTCGTGAAGCAGCGGCCGTCTGAATACTTTTGGGTTTATATAGAGAGGCATGCTGGGGGGGCCCGAGAGGAGTGGACAGCGGCGGCGTCTTTAACCTCTCCCTGTGTGTGGACGCTCTCCACTCTCTCGCTGCTCTACATGCAAGAAGAAGTGCTCATCCGATTACATAATGATCCAGTAACAGTGAGCCGGAACCGGTACTGCCAGTACCAGTGTGCTGGGAGACACCGACTGACCGCTGGGTAATCCTCATCTGACGGCGCTCATGCATCTCCGCTTTTTTGTTTCCAGAGAGTTTTTCCTCTCCAGAGGATGACGACGACGTAGGAGGAGAGAAAACAAGAAGAAAACAATGTGATGCTGAAATGAAAGCTGGTGTCAAACATGTGTGAGCTGCCGACAAGTTGAATTTTTTTTTTTTTCGAGACAGATAAAAACTTTTCACATGTTTGCTGGACAGTGAAAGTCAGTAAATCTAAAAAGTTTCCGAGCTGTGGTCAAAGTGAACAAAGTCGACAAAAAGGTAAGAAACACACTTCAAAACTTGTTGTAATCGTGAAGTTTGGGATTAAATGATGAAGAAAACGTTAGTGTTTGACTGAGGGCTCGAGGTGAACAGGTGCTCAGTGTTGGTGCTGCGTTGTGTTTACAGCGCGGAGGGATATCAGCTGAGGTCGAATCACAGCGTTTACATGTGGACATCCACAGCGTCACAGGTTCTGTAGCAAAAAGTCATCTTCACATGAAACTTTTCTTTTATTTAGAGTAAACGAGTAAATCCCAATTCATTCATAAAGAAAAGTCTTTACATCTACTTAAGTTACTTAAGTTAAATCAACAAGTTTAGATATTTAAGTTGATTGTACTAGAATTTAAAAAGCAGATACAGCCTAATTTAATTATTTTAATAGTGAGTTAAACTGATTTTATGTTGAGTTGAAAATGTTTGAACCATCATAATTGAATTGTGTTCAACTAATGTCTTATTTTCTAATATTTGTTAAACTTTTTTTTAATTTGACATTGATTTAACCAGGTTAAAAATGTTTGAGGACAAGTTCTCATTTACAAACGTGACCTTCAAACACGAACTTTACTGCATCAAATCTGTGCCAATTAAAAACCATCTTGTTCAGCTGATGGTCATGTGACGCAATTAATTTGTTTTAATTCGTGAACTTTTACGTTATATTAAATCAACAAGTTTAGATATTTAAGTTGATTGTACTAGAATTTAAAAAGCAGAAACAACCTAATTTAATTATTTTAATAGTGAGTTAAACTGATTATATGTTGAGTTGAAAATGTTTAATTTCTTAACATAGAACCAACATAATTGAATTGTGTTCAACTAATGTCTTATTTTCTAATATTTGTTAAACTTTGTTTTTATTTGACATTGATTTAACCACGTTAAAAAATGTTTGAGGACAAGTTCTCATTTACAAATGTGACCTTCAAACATGAACTTTATTGCATCCAATCTGTGCTAATTAAAAACCATCTTGTTCAGCTGATGGTCATGTGACGCAATTAATTTGTTTTAATTAGTGGACTTTTATTTTTACAAGCATGTCCAGTTTACAGAGGAGGTGTGATGGTGTTTCCTCTCTGCTCTGAACATTCATCCAAAACAAATCACATGACTCCAGTGGTCAGATTTACAGCAGACAGAGAGCAGCTTTGGTGAAAGTCAGTGTCCAGCAGCTGCTCTCTGTTGTTTAATGTAGGTCAGTGTTGTAACTCTCCCGCCGCTAACGCTCGCCAGAGGAAGTGGAGGCGAACGCTTTGAGGAAGTGTTAGATTTAGATGGACGCTCGTACAGTCGGCACGTTGAGACAAACGTCCGGTCGCCGTGGTAACTGCTTAAACAACTTCCAGTCCAGGCGAAGATAAATCGACGGGCAGAGAAACAGGCAAAATCCAAACACAGTAAATGTGGATGTAGGTTAAAGCAGCACATTCAGAGATAACTGTGATTGGTACAAACCTGCTGCAGAGTGATCGATGGAGAGGAGGTGAAGCTGAACAACATGAGTGCAGCTGAGGAGTGGATGACATACACCGTGCCACCATGTGACCTCTCACTCTGCAGCGAAAAAGATGCAGCAGCTTCACACATCATATGAACTGGCGCCAAACCGCACTGAGAAGTGATCCACTTCCTGTCACGACTGAACGGTATCACTAACATAATCTCTGCTTGATCAGGCAAAGATTCCCTTGAACTTTGCAGGAGTTGGGGCATTAATTAAAATAAAAATAAAGTAGTTTCCATGACAACAAAACCCATGTAGCTTCAATTTTACATTAGATTTTGTGTCATTTCTGGATTTTAAAAGTTTAATTAAAGATATTTGCATGTGTAAAGCTAAGATGAGTGCATTCATTCAGTGCATTGTTGCGAAATCTTTCATAATTATAGAAAATATCCATCAAGTGACAAAGTAATCTATGCAAAAATAGAGAAACAACGCTTAATTTTACAGTGTATTGCATCAAATTTTAGAAATGTAATAAAGCATTGGACAAAATGTAACAATTTGATGGACTGGATGAAAATTAAATGTGTATTTTTTGTTATAATTGGATATTCAGTACATTACACATGTGGATTCACAGTCTGTTTTACTGATACACTGCAATATCAACAGAAATAAAAACTAAAATCACACCGATTGCAGTGAATTTGTTTCTTTGCTGTTGTCATGTTGCTGCTGAAGAAGCTGTCCTCTCCTAATGAGACAGTCTGAGCTCATTTTCTCCATAAAGAGACATTGATACAGCAGCGGCTCATTCGTATGGTGCTGTGTGGTGCTCAGTTTGGCTCCAGTGAGTTTGTGTTGTGTTGGCGTAGCAGATGCCCAGTTGGCATGGCCTGTGTCGACAGTCCTTTGAGTGCGGTGCAGAGGCTGCTGTGGCTGTGTACAGTGGCTGCAGCCATTCAAGCTGCGTTGTATGGAGTCTTTTCAGCAGAGTGCACTGGCTGCTGGGGCTTCTTTATGGCTGTGGACAGTGGACAGGGGCACCGAGTGGAGGGATTACTCTCTCCTCTGGAATACTAATGACGGCCTTTTGTCACCGATCTATTTCCTCCACCTTCCTCCTTCTTCTTCACTCCTCTCCCTCTTCCTCTTTCACTCCCTTTGTCACCCGATGCTCAATTCTCCGTCAATCCTCCCCTCAAAACCAATTATTCTCCCTCTTACCCCGCCCCATCTCTGCCCCCTCACAATGTCAAGCACTGCATACTCACACACACGATCAAACACATTCGCAAACACACACACACACACACCACACACACTTAGTGCTCCTCTCCTTTCCCCGTCTAACTTGCTCTCTCTTTCACTTACTCGCTCACCCAGTCGTATTTTTCAATGGTGGCTTTTGTCCCTTTCATCTCCGTGGAAACAAAGGATACTTGTGCGCACAGGACAGAGGGAAGCAGAGGGCTGCACAGACCCTAACCTGGTCGTCCACACAGTGGGAAGAGTCATTTTGAAAGAAGTGGGAATCCATCAACAACAGCTCGTTGCAAATATTGCAAATAAAGTCCACAAATATTCATGTTTTCTGTAACTTTTTACACTCTATTTATAATCACTTCACTGGTTATCACTCATTTTAATATTTAGATGAATATATTTAGGTGTTATTGTTATTCTTTGACCACATCATTATGTTTCATTCATTGTCTGCTTGTATTAGAACCACATGATTTTGGATTATTAACCTACAGCTACAAAGTTACATTTATTTCCTGAGATTATTTATTTACAGACATTTACCTGTAGATATTTATATATTCTACTCTAACATTTCCTTCATATTGTGACTTCCACCAAAGATATTACTAGTATTAGTCTTGTGTTTATTTATATCAATATTAGCTCCACAGCGTCGTGGCTGTTTAAAGATGTCTGTTGCATGTTTCTAGCTTCATTTGTTTCAAAGATGGATTTTTTCATATTCTGGATCATATTATCTGAAATTATTCCTTTATCCGGATCAATCTTTGATATATTGTAGACCATGTTAGAAACTTGTCCTGTATGTTTTTTCAAAGTGTTTTGACCATTTTTGGTGGAGTCATCTGCAGAAATGTCACATATGGTCCTATCTCCCAATGTTAAAGAATCCTTCAAAACATTCCTGGATCCAGACGGTGATCCGGATCACTTCCAAAATCTAATCATTTGTTCCTGATCCCCATCTGGACAATCCCTGAAAATTTCATCAAAATCAGTGTGTTACTTTTAGATTTATTTTGGAAACCAACAAACAGACAAACCCCGGTAAAAACAGAACCTCCTTGGTGGAGGTAATAAATAAAACAACAACCAGGGCAGCTGCACATGAGGAGGACAGGGGGTCAGAGAAGTGGACTGAACATGCTGCACTGTCCCTCTGTGAGCTCTGTCTCCTGTCCACTCTGCTCTTGATAAAGCTCCCATAGGTGGCGCTGTCTCAGTGTGGTTACTTCTACTATTGATCACATCATCTGTCAGAATGCATCTGATCTGTGTTCTCCTCGTTCTCCCATTGTTCTGTGTTCCTCCAGGCAACATATGGCTGATGATGCAGCAGGACATCAGGATGAAGGGGCAGAGGTGAACACTAACCCCTCCACACACACACACACACACACACACACACACACACACACACACACACACAGATGCAGACACACACATGTTGCCTGCTCCACCCTACAATGAGCTCTATCAATGCATGGGACCATGGGTCAGCAGAGGCGAGTGTGTATATGTGTGAGTGTGTTTGTGCGAGCAGAGTGCAGGGGCTGACCTTGTGATTCACACACATTTAGCACAGGTGCAGCTCCATACCCTGACTATCTGTGTGTATATGACACAAAGAAAGTGTGTGTGTACCAGCTGGACACATGATTGGGCTCTAATAGCGCATGTAGACACACATGTGCAAACACTAACACAAACCACATGTGCCATGGCTCATCTGAGCTGCTCTGAGAGTATTCTCCCATGGCTGTCTGTGCTTTATGGACCAGTGAGTCATTTACCACACACACACACACACACAATCATTCATTAATGGCTGATATTTGGGGACCGTCCTGGGTGCCATGTGGCCGCTAAGTGGATGGATTGTGGCTGCAACAACTGTGTGTGGTGAAGGCTTTTTGGCTGTTGCCTCCAAATGTTGAAAGACCTTCCATGAGATTCATTCTGGTTTACAGGGCTCCAAAGATATGTTTGGGAGAAAGACACTTTGTTTGCCTTTTTTTCTTTTCTTGACTTGGTCTTTCATCTCTGTGCGTCCACGATCCATTGACAAGCCCACATCAGGTGTAACTGAACTTGGCACAGAGATTAATGGCACAGGACAGCTGCCTCCTGAAGATGCTTTCCAACACCTCCAGGAACTTTGGGTTGCCAGGTTTACATATTCAAACCTATGTGGTGAATTGAAGGAACTTTAAGATCCCCTCTGGTTGTATAAGAAGTTAAATCACCTGGTTGGAAGTTCATTAAATGACATTCACAGCTCCACCCTGACTGAAAACACAGAATCTATCAGTCCATAAGTACCAGTATATGTTCTTTCAGAAACATCAACCACAGGATGTGTCCCACTTCACTGCAGCACTAGTCTCAGAATTTGCCTAAAGTTTCCATATCATAAGGTCAGTTTCTCAGGTTTGGGGATTTTTGAGCTAAGCTGTGAGTATTAGCTCAGAAAGGCCTGAACATGAGGTTGTTTGTTGCCTGCTCACAAAACCTGCTCATATCTTTGGTATCTCATGACCTTGGATGTAAAAATGAAAGTTTAGAGTTTAGGATTTGTGATGTCTTCACTGATGTTTTCAGAAATGATGGAGACCAGAGAAGTTTATTTTTTAATGTATTTTAAGTCTTCATAAATCAGATTTCACTGTATTATACTGTATGCATTTCCTCACAGTGGACGAGGCCTTTATTGCATCTTAAATGCTAAAGCTAAAGCTCTCAGCTCTGATACGTTTATTTAGTCAGATTTCAGCAACAAGTCTCATTATCAGAATTCAGATGAGGTCAGGAGAAAATCAAACTTCAGTATATTGTTAATATGAACTCAACACTTCCTGTCTATGTTTCAAATTAAAAGGCCTTTGAGGTTTCAATGGACAGAAACCCTTGATTTCTCCAGAAAGCTTTTATTGTGAAATAGGCTTACTGAGTTTCCTTCAGTCACTCTGGTTTTATCTGTCCTGTGTTGGGGTCAGATCGGCCCCGGCCAGCACTGACCTGGCTCTGACTGACCTCCTGCCTTTTTTATGGTACCACTGAGAAAATGTTAATATTCCCAAAAGCAGGATTCTTGTTCATGAGCAAATCACAAGTATCACAAAAACATCTCAACAGGCTCTGTGTGGATTAAGTGGAGTATGTGTGAATACATTCTTGCATTGACTTGGCTGAGACAACACGTGAATCCCAAACCAGCAAGGGCCCGCCCTCTTTTGAAGTGATGTCATCAGGAAGGAGGAGCCAGAGAAGGACTTTGGAAACAACTATGAACAACATGTATAGTCTGTGCACCTGTGAACCTGAACTAAAGTATTGAAGACATGTTTGCTTGTGAAGCAGCCACCACCCTGTGGAGGTACTACTGTGAACTAAAGCTTGATTTCAGTACCAGCTCCCACTGATGATGAAAGGAAGCTGATAGTTTTCTCACACACTGCTCTCCTGTTTGCCTTCATGGGTCAGAGTGGAGCAGTGATTTTCTTCCTTTGTTTCTTTGTCGTTCCTGTGGTTGTAGCGTGAGCTTCACTGTCCGTTAATGTGGAGCCTCAGTGTCTGTGAGCAAACCTCTCCTCCCAGGACGACCACAGTCAGAGCTGAACAGGGAGAAACAAAGGAAGATGAGAGATGATTTAAGCCTGATGAAGCAGCAGAATTCCTGTGTGTGTGTGTGTGCGTGTGTGTGTGTGTGTGTGTGTGTGTGTGTGTGTGTGTGTGTGTGTTCACATCTCTACG